>JZKD02S0194153.1:0-22508 GCA_000966675.3 Picea glauca | reverse complement strand
AAAAAATCTCACCAAAATCAATTCCCTCAACCTGGGAATAACCCTTTTCTACTAACCGAGCTTTGCATTTCTCCACTTTTCCTTCTGCATTCAACTTCTTTTTAAATACCCATTTTCTTCCAATGAGATTTCTTCTAGTCGACAACTCCACTAGATCCCAAGCCTCATTCTTATCCAAGGCTTCCATTTCTTCGTCCATGGCCTTTTTCCAGAGATTTCCATCCTCTAAATCCACTGCCTCCTTGATAGTTCTAGGCTCATCATCAGTAATAGACAAAGAAAAATTTGAACGGAAATAATACGGAGTATACCTTTCTGGTAGCCTTCTTTCTCGAACCTATCTCCTCAATATTGTAGTATGAGGATCTTCTTCTCCTTATGATTCATATTCTTTTGTAGAGTCTGATTCATCATTCTTTAAATCAAACTCTATTTTGTATGGTTCTTCCTTACTTGGTAGGACTTTTTGTTTAACAACATCCTTCATTTCTCTGAATACCGCATCTCGGTTATACACTACCTTCTTATTTTCTGGGTTCCAAAGCTTATAACCTTGGAGAATATCTTTATATCCAATAAATATACACTTTTTATCCTTCTTATCTAGCTTACTCTTGTTTTCCTTTGGAACATGAACATATGCATCACAATCAAATACCTTGAGACATGTGAGAGAAGGTTTCTTACCAGTCCATACCTCTTGTGGATTCTTGTCATCCAGCATTGATGAGGATGATTTCTTGACCAAGTAACATGCAGTACCCACTGCCTCTACCCAAAATTATTTCCCTAACCCGACACCACTGAGCATTCACCTTTCTTTTTCCATCAGCGTCTTGTTCATCCTTTCTGCAACTCCATTCCGTTGAGGTGTATATGGAGTATTCTTCTTCCTTTTATACCACACTTCTTACAGAATTCTTCAAATTCATTCTTGCATAACTCTCCGCCATTATCTGTCCTCAACACCTTAATTCTTTTATCTGTTTGATTCTCAACAAGAGCCTTAAACTATTTAAACCTGTCAAAGACTTTAGATTTCTTCCTGAGGAAATATATCCAAGTATTCCTCAAGAAGTCATCTATAAATGAGACATAGTACACATATTTTCCCAATGATGGGACTGACACGGGTCCAAAAACATCATTGTGAACTAGCTGTAAAATTCCTTCTGCCCTCGTTGCACCAGAGGGGAATCTTACCTGATTCTGCTTCCCATATACATAATGTTCACATAAATCAAAATCTAGAGAGCAGTTAGACATACCTTCAACCATACCTTTACCGTGTAGTAGTCGAAGACCCTTCTCTCCGATATGCCCCAGTCTTTGATGCCACGACATAACCTTTTCTCTAGAGACTGTAGGAGTTCTTTCTTCAACTCCAATATTAGGAACAATGGAACTATTACACCCATCACTAATAGTGCTTCCTTGCAGCTTATACAAAGTTCTAAACTAAACTCCCTTCAACACACCATTGCTTCTCGAACCATCCTTCATGTTTCCTTTTCAAATTTTGTTTTTACCCCTACATCGTCCATTTTTCTTACAGAAATCAAATTTCTAGCCAATCCTAGGATGTGCAGAACACCAGGTAGTGTTCTAATCCTTCCATTTATGAGCCTAAACTTGACTTTTCCTTGACCTATGATTTTGGTTGTCGAGTCATCACCTAAGAAAACATTACCTCCGACATACCTTTCATATTCACATAACCACTCCCTATGGGTGGTCATATGAAAGGATGGACCTAAGTCAACCAACCATGCTTCATGATCTGCATGTGTGCTTGAAGAAGCCAAGTACACATCTCCTCCTTCTTCCTTGGAGATCTTTTCTTCTGTAGAAGGAGGTTCTTTAGATCCCTTCTTTTTCTCAACTTTGTATCTACACTGCTTCTTGTAGTGCCCTTCTTTTCCACGTATCCAACATACCTTTACAAAAATTTTGGGAGATTTAGATCTACCCTTAGACTTAGATATCCCACTTGAGAAATTAGATCTATTTCTTTCCTGGGAGCGTCCTCTTGCAAATAATGTGTTTGTGCTCTGTCCTTCCATATTCTTCTATCTCATCTCTTCTGACAACAAGGATGAGACCACTTCATCAAACTTCAAGGCAATTGTATTACTACCTATGGCCACAACCAAACTATCCCATGAGTCTGGTAAAGAAAGCAGTAAACAGATACACTTATCTTCATCTAAAATTTTAATCTCAACAGATACTAACTAAATTGCCACAATATTGAAGGCGTTCAAATGCCCTGCAACCAAGTCTCCATCTCTCATCCTCAGGTTATACATCTTCTTTCTCAATAATAGTTTATTTACTAGGGACTTAGATTGATACAACTTCCCCAATTTATCCCATAAATCCTTGGTTGTAGCTTCCTTTGGCACATTCAATAATATTGAATCTAAGAAACAAAGTCGAATTGTGCTCTTCGCCTTCCAATCCAACTTTTTCCAATCATCTATTTAAGTTCCTATAGGTGCAGTACTTGGATCTATCGCAATCCAATGATCTTTGTCCACCAACATATCTTCCATCTTGAGCTTCCACAGCTGAAAAATTTTCCCATTAAACTTCTCGATCTCCATTTTCGAATTGCTCGCCGCTTCTTTTCACCTAAAAAATAAATACCACAGATCTCCCACTGTAACAAGGCTTATCATGGTCCCAAGCCAAACCCTTGACCACAAAGGCATCCCCCTAAATCCAACAAAGCTCTAATACCAAATCTAGATTTTAACCTTGTACAATATTTACTACAAACAGATTTTCAGTAAAAGAACAAAAAAGATACAATGGAAAATACAAAAATTACATAGAGATTTTTCCCCTGGAAACCTAAATCGAGAAAACCAACATATTCTATATTCATTCATAGTGATACATTGTTTACAATACAATATACATATATGAGCCAGGGACATCCAAAACCCTAACCCAATGACCTGGATTAGTCAACAACCCTAATTCCTAAACCGGAAATAGAAAACCATCGACAAAAAACCATGTGTCGAAAAACCACCCAACAATGGACACAAAAATATAGGCAACATGGAAAACGAGGCAAAATTGTGACATGTTTCTCGAGGCAAAAAAAATTCTCGGGGGCACTACCCTCGAACCCCGTCTCCCAGCACGACATAGACACTACTACTCGTGCAAAGAATATAACACATACCCAACAAAAAGAACATTTCAAGGATATATGAATGTCACTTGACAAATAGCTTGTCCATGAATCATGAATTAAAAAAATTTGGGCACTGTTGAAAACCTAAAAAATGTTAACTTGTAACTTGTTTCTCTCCAACTGAAAAACAAGCTTACATCTACTTATTCAAACAATACATGGATGTGTTTTCTTAGTCTTATAGTGACATGAAAGTGTAGTAAACCTATATTATACAACATGGCATTACATTGAAAGAAGGTGTTAAACCATTCCAATAGAAGTTGATAAAAGTACATCGAACACTAGAACCTATAATCCAAAAAATATAAAAAGCTACTAGATCCTAAAATCATTTTTTAAGTTAGACATTCAGAATGGGTAACTAATTTGGTTCATGTCAAGAAAAAGTTAGGAGAAATTGGATTATGTGTGGACTTTTGAAATTTAAGGAAATCATCTAATAAAGACAATTACTCTATTCCTTTTATAGAGTAGATTATACAACTAGTATTTGGTTCAAAGATGTTTTCTCTCCTGGATGGTTTTTCAGGTTATAATCACATACTGGTGGCAGAAGTTGATAAGATAAAAAAAATGTTTTGTATGAAATGGGGAACATTCACCTATCGACGAATTCCCTTTGGACTAATTAATGCTAGAGACACTTTCCATTGAACTATGGACATGCTTTCAAAGGCCAAATAAATCAAAGTGTTGTGGTTTACATAGATGATGTAACAATTTACTCAAAAAACTAGGTAGATTGTAGACAACACTTGAAATAGATCTTTGAGAGATGTTGGAAATATAGAATTTCCCTTAATCCCAAGAAGAAAATTTGTGTTTTATCTGAAGGTAAAATTATTGGCCATGCCATCTCAAAAGGATTGATTCCCATTGATCCAGAAAAGACTAAATACATCAACCATATTCCCATGCAAATCAAGAAGAAGGAAATGTAGATCAAGTCAAGAGCATCATCATCATTGTCCATCTAGTTGGCAATCACCTCCAACACTATTGGTAGTCTCCATGGAAATCAGGTAGTAGTGCATAGTTACTACAATATCATCCAATAGATCACAACAGTGTCGATTCATAGCAGTACAAAACTGTTATCCAGTGTTACAAAACCAATCCTAGTAATGCACATCTACTATCTAGTGACATATAGTCACTACTAGTGGAGCACATCCACCACAATAGTACATAGCTACTATCCAGAGACACATAGTCCCCATTGCAATAATCATGCATGACGTTGAATAAGTCATGTGCTTGACTCAGCGCACTCAATAGTGTGTCTCACATAAGTCACTCACTAAACAGAGTGATGGAAGGACCATTTTTCTAATCCGAACATATGTCCTAGAAGAATCGTTGTCCGGATAGATGTCGAACTCCCCACAATGGCTAAAAGAACCATCCTCTCCATTGTATCATCTATAAGTCGTAACTGCATGATGTGAATGCATCATATCTAATTTGTACTGGCATGATGTGGAGTATCGTCTACATCATCTCTAAGTTGTACTATCATGATGTGGATACATCATATCTAAGTTGTATTGTCATGATGTGCATCATATCTAAGTTGTACTAGCATGGTGTCAATGCACCATCTCTAAGTTGTACTGGCATGATGTGATTCATTTTCATCATCTCTAAGTTGTACTAGCATGATGTTATTGCATCATATCTAAGATGTACTAGCATGATGTGACTCATACATATGCATCATCTCTAAGTTGTACTAGCATGATGCTAATGCATCATATGTAAGTTGTACTAGCATGATGTGTCTCAGAACATATGTATCATATCTAAGTTGTACTAGCATGATGTTGAAAGCATCATATGTAAGTTGTACTAGCATGATACAGATCAACAATATGTCAACTTGGACCATTCTCCATAGGGAGAATGTCTCTCCACCAACACATTGACTATCCATGATGCCATATATCAACACTCCCTCCCAACTGAGGAAGTCATCTCCTCCCTTTCAACCAAGGGAGAAATCTCCATGAGTCCCATTTTGTCCCTCAAGTATGCAAACTTTATCTTGGATAGAGGCTTCGTCAAAATATAAATTGTTTGATCATCGATGGATATGTACTCAAGAATCACTTCTCCCTTCTGGAATTTATCTCGGAGAAAATGATACTTGATCTCAATGTGCTTTGACTTATCATGGAACATGGGGTTCTCTGAAAGCTTCACACAACTTTGATTATCAAAATATATCACAGTTGAATCCAACACCTGATCAAATAGTCCAGAAACCAACTTATGGAACCATACTTCTTTCGTACAAGCATCACAAGCTGCAACATACTCTGCTTCTACAGTGCTAAGTGCAATAGACTTTTGTTTCCTATTAGCCCATGATATCATATCAAATCCCAAACTGAAACATATAATAGAAATATTTTTTTTTCAACTGCACTCCCTACCCAATCTGAATCAATAAATCCATGCAGTTGTACATAATTGTTTGAGTCATATCTCAAACCATAATTTAGAGTCCCATGAAGATATCTCAAAATGTGCTTTGCAACTATCCAATGCTCATGTCCAGGTTCCACCTAGAACTGGCTCAACGTGTTCATAGCAAAGCAAATGTTCGGTCGGGTATTAACCAAATACATCAATGAGCCAATCAATTGTTGGTACCGGGAAGAGTATACTAGATCAAAATCATATTCTCTCAACTTCCTTAGATCTATCACCATGGGAGTTGCCATGGATTTGCAATCCATCATCCCAAACTTTTGTAGGATTTTTACAACATACTTCCCTTGCCCCGGGAAGATTTCACCACGCTTCTACCATACTTATAGTCCCAAATAATAATGCATGAGACCAAGATCCTTCATATTGAATTCAGAGGCTATCTCCCTCTTAAATTGAATAATGAGAGGCTTTGCACCTGTCAAAAAAAAACCATCAACATATAGTAGCAGGATCACACGTGCATCATTCACAACCTTGTAATAAAGGTTTGGATCAGCATAGCTCTTGGAAAATCCAAGTCTCATCAAGTAACTTTCAATTAGTGCATATCAAGCTCTTGGAGCTTGTTGGAGTCCATACAAGGCCTTCTTTAATCTGCATACATGGGTTTCTCTCGAGTGTACCTCAAAACCTTGAGGTTTCTCTATGTATACTTCTTCCTAAATTACTCCATTGAGAAAAGCGGTCTTTACATCTATCTGATGTAAACTCCAACCCATGTATGTTGCAAGAGATATGATGGCTCTAATAGAGGTGTATTTGGAAATTGGAGAAAATGTCTCATCATAGTCTTCTCCCTCCTGTTGGGAGAACCTTCTAGCCATTAATCTTGCCTTGTATTTATTGATACTCTATAGACTTTTCTTTAGGTCTTGGCACAATTTCCCATACATCATGATGGATTGATATTCTTCCATCATAGATTCCTTCCATTCTTTCTTCTTGACTAACAACAAAAGATCCTCAAGTGTTCAACACTTGGCTTCTTTCCGAAGAAAGCTTCTTCTAGAGTCATGTTCTTCAATATATGATGAGGATTTATATTCTGAACATATACAGTTGTGATAGTTTCTTCTCCCCATAGAAACATGGATATATTTTGGTCATTCATCATTTCCTTGGTAGATTCTTAAATGGATCATTTATTTCTTTCTTCCACACCATTTTGTTGAGGATTATGTGGAACAATTGGCTCCCTCCTAATCTTGATTTTTTTTACAAAGGCAACGATCTTCCTTAAGATCTTTATCTTCCGCTTAGTGAGAATGTTGACATTGGTCTACACACATCTAAGTGAATGATGTCCAAAACTCAATTTTATTTACATGTTTCCTTTAGAATTGGTACTTGGTGATATCACATGCCTCACCACTTGATGGAGTCATATGGTCCATGATTGCAACTCTCACTGTAGTTCCTTCTCAGAGTTATCACTTGTGACCTGCCCGGAACAAGAAAAACAAGAGAAAAAGTATTTCCATTATAATTTTATAGAAACATATATATGGTAACAAGGATCATAGAATCACCAAGGTGACCTACCCCGGAACAAGAAATATATCCTAGAGGAGATGTTAGCTAATCAAACAAGTGCAGATTGAAACTTAACAATTTGATCAATCAACACTGGAACCTAGAGCCTCAACTGCTTGTTGCTTTGAATGTATTGAATCCAATATCATTTCTTGGACAAGGTCTCTTGTACATTCCCTAAAAAACACACTCATGCTTTGCCGGATGATATAACATGAAAAGCATATACAAGTGCATACCTTTGAAATTTGCAGCATCATTCAGCTTGTCTTCTAATCTGAAACTAGACACCATCTTGAAAAGAAGAGGTTAGAAACTGAATAAAAAAGGTTCAATAATTAGAACAAGCTAGAAATCCTGAAATTTCAACTTTGACCACCAAATCAATTTTGACCAAAAGTCAACCTTTGACTTTGACTTTGGCTTTGACCAATCAACCTTTGACTTTGACCAAAAAATCAAACTTGACGTTTTTGTTGGCTAAGGACACCAGAGGGTGTGTTAAGCTAAGGAACACTAGAATATCCAGAATCTAGGTCCAACGCTTCACTTAAGGTGCCCAAAGAGTTGGATTAGGGTTTGTTGCAGCTGCAAAATCAAAAACCCGAGTTGCAACTGCAACTAGTGTTACAACGAGCTTGTCAAATAACTCTCACTCTACCTTCCAATGATTAGACTGTTTTGAAGGTAGTGTGGTACCATAACATGTTAAAATATTCGATGTGCTCGTTTAGCCATAGACAATATCACAATATTGTCACCCAACCATAGGCACACAACCACCCCCGAGCACCATAACCTTTGCTAGATAGAATTATTCTAGAAGCAACACTAGAACCAACATATAAACAAGAGAGCACATCTTTCTCCAAAGATATCTCACCAGACATAAAGTCCCAAAAACCACAGAACAATAACAATACTCAATTGCAGCAGTTGCAATTGCAGTTACCAAGAATACCTCCAAGAATGTCACCAAGTATACCACCAAGAGATACTAGAAGATAGGGTACATATCTTAGGCTAGATAGTGCTAGAGAGAGAGACCAAGAATCACCCCAGAGGATTCACCTTCCATTCTTGCAGTTGTAGCGCCAAACTTACGCTATGCTTGCGAGAGTGACTGAAGTGAGTGCGTACAAATGAGCTAAAGCGCCCTTTATTTATAGTGGTTCTTGTCACCTGTCTGGGTCGACTTGTCCTTTTAGAGGCTAATACTTAGATATTAATTATTTTACTGAGTCAACTTGTCTTCTAGGGTTTTTACACATCTGTTTAGGGTTTCTCTTGCTTCCAAAATATTCGATTCTAGCCAAAGGTTGCACATGGAGGTTAATACCTCCCACAACTACCATATATCAACACTTTTATGATGAATTGAAACATTTCTTACAAATTGGTGAGATTCCACCAAAAATGAATAAAAAGAAAAGGAGAGCACTAAGGAAAAAATATACTCAATGTCAATTCATGAATGGTGTACTATTCCAAAATAATTGCAATGGAGTATTACTAAGGTGCTTAGAAAAGCATGACATTGACCAAGTTCTCAAGGAACTACATGATGGGCTAGTTGGAGGACACTTTTTTGATGACACCACAACGCATAAGATCTTGAGAGCCAGCTATTTTTTTTACAATACTATTTAGAGATTCTCACACATATGTTTGAAAGCGCATAGTTTTCCAGATTGGTGGTGGAAGAGAGAGAAATATTTCTATCCACCTATTACAATTGATGAACCATTTCAACAATGGGGTCTAGATATTATTGGGGAGATAAACCCTAACTCTTCGAAGCATCACAAGTACATTCTAACTACTACATATTATTTCATGAGGTGCACAAAAGTGATCTCATTGACTAGGGTAAATGAAGAAATTATCATCAAATTCTTGGAACAACATTTGATTCCTAGGTTTGGGGTTCCTTCAGTGCTTGTTTCCAATATGCTACATATTTATCTTCTCTAAAATTGATTGAGTTTTCCTTAGGAAAAAAAATATTCATTTTAAGGTACTCTACAAATTACTACCCTCTGGGGAATGGTGTAGTTGAATCTACTAATAAAAACCTGATCAAAATCCTAAAGAAAATTATAGTTAATCACCAAATAAATTGGCACAATGCACAATCAAATGCTCTCCAAGTTGATAGAGTAACACCTAAGGCTACTCTAGGAACCTCACCGTACTTTTTAGTATATGGACAAGAATTCATCCTACAACTGAATGTTTTTTTACCCTTCCTACAAATTACTCACGATGCAAGAGGGTAGAATTTCCCAACTATTCAGAAACGAATCAATCTCTCGATGAACCTTAAAGAAGAAAAGGAAACATTGAAAAAGTGGTTTGACAAACATTCGGCAATATGCAAAATGTTTGAACTAGGAGACCTTGTTCTAAAATGTGATAAACTAAATGAGCCTAAATGAAAGCATACAAGTTTTCAACATTTATGGCTCAGGCCATTTCAGGTGGCTAAAACCCTTGGCCTTGGCATTTGTAGACTGCAAAACATAGAAGGGGAGATGGAGCTTCTCCTTGTCATGGCCAAGTCTTGAAAATGTATTTATGTTGGTTGCCTTAGGGTGGTTGGCATGTGCATATTAGTTTTCATTCCTTTAATTTCACTTTATGTTTCTTTATTGATTTGAGTTTTGAAGTTCTAGAATAGGTTGTATTATTCAAAGTTTTCTTTAATAGATTTAACTTTAATTTGAAAATTGATTTGCAGGTCTTTATTTTTTGAATGATTTCTTATCTCCATGGATTATACATTTTATGATTAGTTTGCAATTGTTTGGAAGGTTTAAGTGTAGGATTTTGATAAAAGAAGACACACTTGCTAATTCTTACAATCTCTCATCTTATTCCTCTATTATTACTTAAATAAGAAGCTCCAAAGAAATATTCCACGCTACCTAAAAGTTAAAATGGTATTGGAATTGGGGCTTACTCAAAGAACTGAACTCCAAAAGATCTTGAAAATTTAGTTAGGCAGTGATTCAGTCAACCTAAAGATATCACACATTCACATTAAAGGAGTACACCATGTGAATGGTTTTTAGTTAGACATCCAATCTTTAAAATATCTCGAGACATATTCTTATCAAGGCATGGTCAATCCTTTCCTAATAACAGGAAGCTATCCTCCTAAGTGTGTAAAAACCACTACTTTCCCCGTCCATTATTCTTTAAAAAAAAAAAGAGAAGAAGGATTGTGAAAGGGAAGTCATTTTATAAAGGGGACATGTATATAACTCTAACGGGGCTATGGACACTCGTTGGTAGTGGAGAAAATTTTGTGATGCCAAGGTGACTCCATCAAGGCTAATGATGCTTGCGGACAGTGGAGCAACACCGCAGGGAAGCAAAAGAACATGTTTGCTTAAATTTCTAACTCCATCTTAAAATAAAACCTTGTGATTATGATTGTTTCCTAAAACATCACGTGAAGCTTTAAATAAAATCAACTTCACACTTTCTATCTTCAAGAAAAGTTGCTAAATCATAGAAGTTGTATGATTAGGGTACTATGGATTCATGTTACAAGGGAAAGACCTGAAAAATCCATTTGTGTAAATTTTAAGTATGAATTTTCATAAAATTCTAGCTTCATGTTAAAAGGAAAATGTGTTTGAATAAGTGTTGATATAAAGACTCATTGGATTCAACTAGTGTGTTGTCATTTATCGTGCTAAGAACAACCCCCCTAAGTTTTGAAAAAATTGGGGCCCCACCTTAATTTTTATTGATCTAGATATGCTTCTTCATTTTACACATTGACTTTGATTCCATATTGAATGGTTGCATTAGATGATTAAGTTAAATAGGCCCTTAAGCTTCACTTGCTTGGTTCTGATTTAGCTCTTTTCTTGAGTCTTCTTCCTCTTTCAGCCTTATTTAATTTATTTTCTTTCTCCAATAAATCTTTAGTTATCAAAATATAATTAAAGTGGGTTTATAATATCTTAACATAGTATTGGGGTTTTCTAGCAAGTGTAGTTTAAACACCCAATAAAATTTCCCTTTTTGGATTGCTCATAATAACAAAAGTGTAAATAGGGATTTCTAGCATGAAATTCAACATGACTCATTTTGGATTGATGAAATAGCAGATATCAAATGCTATGCACAATTCAAGTGTAATAGAAGAATATGAAGAAGTTGGTTACATGTAGTGACAAACAATAGTTTCATCAATCCAAAATTACAATTTCAACAAAAATTATTTGACCAAATACAAATAAGATCAAACTAGAAAAAAAGTGAAATCATTAAACATTTAACCTTTTTTTAAAACATGAATTGTTTCATCATCCATCATGTTCCATATTGCTACTTTTTTCTAAATACATTAACTTTCTCTTTAAAAAAATCTATACCTCTAAATAAAGTGAATTTATACTAAGTTAATATAATATTGAACATTTCTAAAATGTAATGCTTTAAGGCTTAAGATTCCAATATATACAATGATATCCGCATATCAATTGTGTTCTATATTCCAACTTTTAATTAAACATATAACTTTGTCCTCTAAAAAAATCTACTAAATATTTATAAAATCATGTTTTCTAGAATACTTCAAATATTTTAGTGATAAACAACATTATGAATGTGTAAGTTTTCATTATTAATCATAATATTATTTAAGTTTTAATACACAGTTTATGTATAGAAAACTCAAACAACCATAAATAACATTTTCAAATCATAACCATCAATACTTAAATCCTATTCTACATTACACCTTCTAATTAAACATATATCTTTGTCCTCAAAAATCTACAAAATCTTCCTAAATCATGTTTTCTGGTGCACGAAAAATAGTTTATTGATTAGCAACATTCTCAAACCATAACTATCAATATTTTTCACACATACTCCATTGACATTGTACAACCATCACTACCACGACTAAGTCGTTGTTGGAGATGCTGTACACACTCACCAACCAGACAAGACCTTCATTGAAAGAATAAATGTATTTTGCCCATTGTACTGAATGACAATTTTGTCTTCCACACACATCGATAGAATGCCACCTTCAAATGATGCACACAGTTATCAGTGACAAATTTTCTTTGCCAGGTGACGTCATATTAGGCACATACATGGGGCTGGTGTTAGAACCTATGCCATGATCTATGCGGCAGCACTGTGATATTTGGGAAAATCAGCTTATACAGTAACCCTACTGTGTATATACAAAGAATGTAATAGCTGTGTATCGTTTCATGCACTTGGACTACATAGATGGATTTGTATATAGCACAGAAGTAGAAAATCGACATAGCATATATCGTTCTCAACAATTCATGAGTCCAACCTGCTCACACAACCACCAATGCAGGTTTTCTATTCACATAAATCTAGAACCAGAGAAAGAACCACATTTGTATCAATCACAACACAAATTGCATTGGGATGCAGAGATGCCAAAGACTCAGGACACTAATTGCATTGGGCTGCAGAGATGTCACAGTTTCACAAGGACAAAAACTGCATTTGGATGCAGAGATGCATACGATTTATTAGGACACATGCACTTACACATCAAGATATGAAAAGACTCCTCAGATCTGAAAAGCTGGTAAACAATATTCACTCCACTATACTGTATTATATATATTCTTAACAGGAGGTTCTACTTTTTTTGAAGATTTGTTCTAAGTGTAGTCATGGTCTCCACCTAGAATCCAGGTTAATGAGAAAAACAGAGTTAATAAGTGGATAAAGTCAATTTTTTTTCAAATCCAATTGATAGAAATTTTCCATAGGAATTTTACTAATAATTATAGTTTCACTATATTGATGGGAACTTTAACCATGAAATTGTCTTCGGGATTTTGGTCTATTTTAAGGCAACCAGATAATGGGAACTTTAACCATGAAATTGTCTTCGGGATTTTGGTCTATTTTAACGCAACCCGATAGCTGAAATTTTTGAAAAAATAAATGGATTAAAGTGGAACTTTGTCATGCAAGAAAAAATAAATTCACCAGAAAAGTTGAATGGTTCCCAACCTTCCAAATAGCTACCAACTGATAATTTATGACAGTCCAAAAGACTTCGACCAAAACAGAAAGTGAATTTAAACCAGTGGGCCTAATGGTTAAGAACATGTGTTTCCTCTTAAGAGGTCACAAGTTCAAATCCAGAGGGGATAGGGTATGTATACCTTTGTAGACTTTACCAGTCAAATCGCTGAGGGGAGAGGATCCCTTGTCCCACAAACAAGGAGGTCTCATACACCACCGACCTTAAAAATAGATTATTATTATACAACCCCAATCAAATCGCTGAACAAAAATAAGTTAAACATTACCTTTCATTTCCGACAAACCCGTCCCGTTTCCCACCGTTTCAATTTTCCATCTCCACATCTCCGTTAGCTAGTTTAGCTAGCTCTGTTAACGTTCCATCTCCACATCTCCGTTAGCTAGTTTAGTTAACGGAGATTAACCTTCTCCCCCTTCTTCCGCGACGTCGTCTTCCTGTGTTGGCTGCAGGGAGTTTGGTGAGGTGCACTTAATGCACCGCCAACCTGCCTCTCCCTACGTTCGAATTCCTTCTCCCACGCGCCTCGCTCGAACTCCCCTGCCTACACTTTGTTCCTTCTCCTGCTTTGGTGATCTGGTGTTACGGGCTTTAAACCATTGTTCTTCTGTCTTCTATTGGTGCAAAGAGGTTCGATTCTACAGTCCCGTGCTCAGGTTAGTTGTCTGAATCGCTCTTTGCTGCAACTACCAGTCATTATAGGATTGTTATCGAACCTTCACAAAACTCCCTGCAGCCGGCAGAGGAAGACGACGTCGCGGAAGAAGGGGGAGAAGGTTAATCTCCGTTAACTAAACTAGCTAACGGAGATGTGAAGACGGCAAATTGAAATAGTGGGAAGCGGGTTTGCCGAAGATGAGACGTTCTACAATAGTTGACAAACCCAAAATGTAGAATGTTTAGCTTACTCCTATATAAATATATATATGCATCAAGTAGTAAGTTCTATCTMTTAGAAGATTTATTCAGAGTGTTCCACCGTTGATAAACAATAAACACCTTACTGCATAACATTAAATGCTTTAATGTTCAACATAGTGTTAGATCCAAAAACATATAGAGAATTTATTAAATGCTCTGCAGTCAAGTGCTTATTGCTACCTCTCCAAAACATCTATCCTTCAAAACTGATAGAACTAAAGCATTTGTCCCACCGTTGATAAACAATAAACACCTTACTGCATAACATTAAATGCTTTAATGTTCAGCATAGTGTTGGATCCAAAAACATATAGAGAATTCATTAAATGCTCTGCCGYCAAGTGCTTATTGCTACCTCTCCAAAACATCTATCCTTCAAAACTGATAGAACTAAAGCATTGGAGAGCGTAAACAGAAAGAGAGGTGAATGGGTTTATTCATGTGACCTTTCAACGTCGCAAAGCATGTGTAAGAGTTCAGAAGTAAATGACCAACTCACCTAGTGAATCGTAGACAGGTATATATAGGGATATATATGCTCGTTTATATATAAACCAGGTTAAAAATGCACATATATAACCCATCTTTAATATGTTGCTGCGAAATGTGTAACACTGGCATGAAAAGCTAAAGCATTCTGTCGTTTCTAGTGAGGAGTACTCGATGCCCTGGATCAATAAGTCAAACACGGCACATGATAATTGGCAAGCATGTCAAATCAGTCCTTGTGTCTACATGCTTTATGTTAGGTCTGGGTAACCTCAAGGACAGCATGCTTGGCAGTGTCCACGCCCCTTGCGTGACACACAACAATACTCGAACTTTGCTTTGTACTCTGCACCAAGAATTCCCAATGCATAGAAATCTCGTTCACACAGAGAAATAAAGTTCATTTTAAAAAGAGGCAGAAAGTTCATTATTACAAGATCTTGACATTTTCCTGTGATGAACTACTGAGTATCACTTAACATTTTTATTTTGTTTATCTTTTACTTTTTCTATAATTGTAAATATTATATAAATAATAATCACAAGTTAAAAATTAAACTAAAATAGCTTGAAAAAATATAAGATGACAAGATCGGGATTCTAGTAACACTCCAATGGACAAAAATTAAATTGCAGAGCTTCACCTGTTATGAAAAAAACAATCAACCTAAAATAAATTGAACAAATTAAACTGAAACAGAACAATATTGCAGTCCAAACAAATGCTTTGTTGATCAAAGTTCTGAGTACAAAGATAACAATCACTGATGTGAAGCTAGTACTACTCTCTATGCCATGCCACTACAATATGTTGTTATCATGACTGGGTAATTTGCTCATCAAATAAAGTTTTAGGCTAAACATTTTACGAAATTGTTATTTTTTTCAGAGACATTTGTCCCAAATTCAACGAGAAATTGTTAGATTAGTATATTTGAGTGATTATTTCTGTATAATTCCAGTGTTTAAGGGGTTTTCCAGCATGCTGAATCTATTTCTGCATTCAGAAATGAATTTTGAACAACAAAAAATAGTGATTCGTGTAAATTTATATCTCCGGATTCCAGCCAAAAAAGTCATTTCATAAAACAACTAGACAATGCCTCAAATAAAACTAAATTTTATCCCTACTCACCAATTTTCTTTATTAAAATGGTCGAAACAGGCACCAGAGTTTTGTCAAAACCATCAAATTTGACAGGCTATTTAGTTTTGAAATTCCTATTTTGATTGTCCTTATTTATCACCCAACAACATCTAAAATAAAAAACCTAAAAATATGAAAAACGATGTGACAAATATCCTACAAACATCCTGTTAAGAAGTAATGAGTAACTATCATGAGCTTGTAGAACAGGCCATACAGATACACTAAATTGGACATACAACTAAGTCAACTTGCTGAAGCCATAACTTTCTAACATAACCCATAATTGTGACTTTGAATATATGTTGGAACGCTGGGAACGAGCTTCCACAACATGGAAGGGCTATGAATTTGTTCGGAGAGCTTTGAAGCATAAAAACAAACACTCTGAATGACCCAAAATTCGCAGATTTTAATTTTTGACCTGAAATGGCAAAATTCGGGATCAATGGACAAGTTTTGTCCAAAACAACCCAAACAATGATAAGAGCAGCCCGGATAGTTATCTAGATCATTACAAATTGTACTGCAAAGAGAAAACTTCCTTTAATTTTTTACCTGAAATGGCAAAATTTGGGATCAATGGACAAGTTTTGTCCAAAACAACCCAAACAATGATAAGAGCAGCCCGGATGGTTATCTAGATCATTACAAATTGTACTGCAAAGAGAAAACTTCCTTCAGCTTATGTGCCAGGCAAAGTTACTAGATTCAACTCGTTGAATGGCTTGGCCAGGTGTAAGAGTAACAGTTGGCTTAGATTCAGGAAAATCCCAAGCGTTGACTTGAGAAATTTAAAATAATAAACAAATACACTAAATCTAGGGAAATTTTATTTTCTATTAATTTGAGAGTTTGCAAAATTTCAATAATAACTCATTTTAAAGTACAGAAATGGAACTACATGCTCCAAAAAGTCATCGTTTCTAGACAGTTAACAAGTTTAGTGTTTGTTTGCTATGAAATTGGGTTAGAAAAGCAAGTGATATATATGCTTTCTTGGGAAAATTTGGTAACAGTACTGCCAGGTCAGAGGCGTATCTAATTTGTCAAAAATTCTCAAGAATTGCGGGTATTTCTGGAGTACTGCCAGGTCAGAGGAGTATCTATTTGAAACCCACTCTATGCGAATGAGGCAGACCACAATGAGACAGACAACAGTGTGTGGCTTGGCACTCTGTCAACTTCACCCCTAAACAAATGACTCATTGGCTCAATCCTCTTGTTAAGGCTTCTATTAAGCATAGTTTATTTTCCTATCAATTTTGATGAACTTTTGCGGACTAACTAAAGCTAATAATTTAAATGTATTATTTCAAAAATAACATAATTAATCTGCAATAGCAATTACTCCGGAGCGCCCAAACTGTAATTGTGCACTGCGTTTTTGTATTAGAGATTACAACTCAATCCAATACTGATGTTTGAAAACAAAAGCTCTGTCCACCAAACTTGGTTTTTTTACAGCATTGCTGTTCAAAAGGCATACACTTCTCTTCTTTTGCTACACAATACGTTTTTGTATCAAACATTTGCAACCTTGACAAATAGAATAAGAAGAAAACATTAAGATCTAGTTTGTGCTTTGAAAACAGAAACACTAGCAGAAAAAATACTACATGGCAAAAGATAGAAGATCATCTTAAAGTTTCTGTTTTTTATTTGGACACGAGTATATTTACATCATTGGTGCTCACATAGGACGGCTTCATGACTCAAAACAAAACCACAAAACAACCCTCAACACAGAACAATCCAAAGCAAATCCTGAACAATGCTTGTGAATCAATTTAAATTGATAGTTACATTAGATGCCGTTGAACAATCCTCTGCTAAAACCAAGTAAGAATATAATGTTTCGCCGTCCATTATCCCCAGGAGTGATTGGGGATTATAGCTGCTTTTATATCATAGCGATTCACAGAGAACCACCGTAAATCCCAGAGAAGCACTGTAAACCCCACTATGAAAGGTCTTGCGGATTGGTCCTGGTTTTACCTGCCTAAGCTAGAAAGGTTGGTTATACAAAATCACAGCTATCAGAACCTTAAGAATCACCTCAACTCTTGCCATGGTTTGGGGCATATACAATACTTATTTCTTCAGAGAACCACTGTAAACTTTGGCGGGATATATTTGAGTTCGCACCCTAATTACTTGCCATGAAGTTCACCAATGCAAACCTCAGAATAGAATCACATAAAACCTTCCAAGAGTTTGGAGAATAAAGATGTCTTTACATTCCAATTGCTTGCATTGAACCATTGTAGACCTTCAAACAGAACCATCTGAAATCTTCTGATTGCTTTCAGATACAATTGTTTCTAGTTAAAACCACCTAACAGAACCACCACGCCCTATGGTAAGATCAAAACTCTTATCTCGCGAATCAAGAGATAAGCAAGATGCCATAATTGGCTAATCTCGGCCAAATGTGATGCCAGGGTCCAATCAACATCCTAAAAAGGAGACTGTTCCTTTCCAAAAACCATTTGGGTTTTCACATAAATGCTAAGAGTAAAGGACCCACAAATTATCTTGAAATGATTTCTCTGCCCACATGAATGGATTTCTGTGGCTCGCCTGCAATCTAGTCTCAGATTCTGAGCAAGAAAATGCTGAGTTCCGGTCCTCCAGTGCCATCAGGATTCATCATGTAGAATGCCTCGGAATCCCTTGACCCAACCACCCTCTCAAAGCTGGCCCTCATATACATCAATTCTCCATCTGGGCCCTTTTCATTTGTAGGGAGAACGCCAGCCCCCATTGAAACAGCCTTCACCAGCCCAAGTATATTCTCGTCTGTCTTAGAGCAGATCCTCTTCATGGCATACCCAGTCTTCCTGCCATTGCAATACATGGTCCAGATAGGCTCCTGATAAAGCCCACCTCTGTTCACACCCCTCTCGCTTTCAAGGGCAATTCTCACCAGCCCCGAGGCCATTTCCTTCACCAGAGAATTTGTGGGTATTGCAAACTCTATCAACAACACAGGATCGGACCCCAGATCCTCCTGCACTGCAAAATGCACATGTCCCCTTTTGTGCCCAAACAGGGTTCCAGTCACTCTGCTGCCGAGCTTAGGCCAATCTGAGGGTCCCCCCGGCATGCTTGGCCACTTACATGATGGAACTGGAACTGTAAAAACATTGAAGACAGACTTTATAATTCTCACTATTCTCTTTGGCTTGCGGGATCTCCCCATAGGAACGAGGGCCAGTTTCCCCACAATGGTAGTAGTCTCTGTTCCAAGTTGTTCCATAACAAGCCAAATATGGAGCTGCTTGTATGAAAAACAAAGCCGACTTCTATCTAAACAAGCCAAATATGGAGCTGCTTGTATGAAAAACAATGCTGACTACCTAAATACAGAACTTTAAGGCTGATAACTCATTCATGCATAGATTTTCAGAATACCCAGACATCAAGCACCCCAAAAACCTACAAGAAAAACTCAAAAGCAGCTGTGGAAGAAATGCAGAGCTCAATACATGCACAAATTGAAGGGTCTCCAGCAAATTCGGCAGCGGGAGAAAGAAAGTGGGATTGTTACCGAATGCAGAATTTGTACACAGAACGATTGGTTTACACTAATTGAATGACAGCAGATCGGGGCGGTCAACACTTAAAAAACGGTAGTTGTAACTCAGATCAGAGTAAGAGTAAGTCTTGCAGTGACAGTTATGACTCGCTTAGTTTCATGTTAAGTGAACGTTATGAAAAAGAATATATATATAAACAAGATGAGATAAAATGTCAACTACCACATGCGTGAGCGCAGTGTTAACTCAAAATCAGGAGATGTTTTCATTATGTGTAGTTGTGGTATTTGTATACTGTTTTGTGATTCTGCACGGATCAAATAGCGAAGTAATAGCTTCATTTTGCCTATATTCAAAGAGAGACAAACAAAATCATTATGATTAGCGCAATGTTTTCTAAGCTCATAGAAGATATTATAGAGAAACAATTGAGCAAATGGATAAAGTACAAAAGAGTTAAAGGATATGTTGGTTTTCAAACAAAGCATTTCATAGTCGACCATTACCTCACACTTGGGCATATAACAAGAAAGATGAAGAAATGAAGAACTATGGTGTTAGTTTTTCGATTTCAAAAACACCTTTGACACAATCTCGAGAAAGAAACTATGGGAGAGGTTGACAAAAATGGTGGTATTGAATGCTTGAAAGGTAATAATCACAAGTTATATGAGCATGTAAATGTTAAAATCAGTGATTTAGAGGGTCTTTCAAAGAGTTTCAATGGTAACATCGGGATGAAAAACGTGTCCCTTCTCCCATGCACTATTTGGTTTTTACATGGACTGGGGAGGGGTGAACATAGCTGAGATTATCATAAAGATCTAGTTATATTCAGATGATGTGCCACTGCCTTCTAGGACACTACACAACCTACAAGATCACCTAGGGCCTTTTCCAAGGAGGTTGGGATGAATGTGAGCAAGGGAAAACCTAAGATAGTAGTCCTCTCAATTAAAAAGGAACAAAACAACAACACATCAATGTTGAAGGTAAGTCACTAGAAAAAACCCAAAATATAAATATTTAGGACTATATTTCAATGAGAAGCTAAGGTGGGAGGCATGCATATAGAAAAGATTGGAAGGAGGGTGGAAAGCAGTATTCTTGCTATAAATAGATGTTGAACCACAGAGGTTTGAGATTCAGAAAAGGTGTGCTCCCTCTTTCAAGTGCTCGTAATTCCATACTCATTTATGGATGAGAAGTGTGAGGCCCGGTATATCCAAAAAATATATGGAACCAAGTCAAGAGAGTGCAAAAACACGCGATAACAAGTTGTCTAAAAACAATGCCCCTTACCAGATACACAAAGTGGAAACAAGTATATATCCAATAGAATTGGATTGACTAAGAAAATGGATTAGGAAGTAAACATGACATTGACAATGTAGAAAACGGTTTTAAGAGTAGGATATAGGAGAAGAAAAGAGGTGCCCAATGGATAAAATGCACCAAAAAATCATGTACAAGAATGCTAAAGGAAATGAAAAATGGAGAAGACATGCCAAAAGAAAACAAGAATACTATACAAACAAGTTCAATAGACATAGGGAGATCAAAATGCAAAATTATTGGAAGCTTAACATCCCATGGCATGAAAAATAGGCAACAACAAAACTAAGAACTAGGTCACACACATTGATATGTGAAACAAGAAGATGGAAACAACCCTAATTCAAATTTTTAACAACTCAACACAACTCTAGTCTTGATTCTACTAAATATGAAACAATTGTTCGAAATTGAAATAGATGCCTCAAGTTATGTCATCAATGCACTTTGCATACAACATGGACATCTGGTGGCCTATCATAGTGAGATACTCTTTGACATGTTTTGTTGATGCCCCACCTACAACAAGGAACTATACTCTATTGTCCAAGCCTAATGGTAATGGAAAATGGTCATCCACACCCACCATAGGCCTTGCAATTATGTAGATGTCAGGTTGCTAAACAACCTCCATAAAAAGTGATCCATGTACCTTTAATAAATCCACCGAAACATCAAGTACAAGGAGGGAAGAACCAATCGAGTTGCACATTGCCTCAACCGACCTCTAATTGTGGCACCGACCATGATACCTCATCTTTGAAGGGTTTAATGTTGAATTGTAGGTGACGATACCGATTGGTGTGGATGTCTTGTCCTTGGCTCAGTGAACCGATGATATATGGCTAGGGATGTGGCATTGTTGGTAGTTTCATCTTATTGACAACCTTTGTTGAGATCAAGTTCTTTTGGTTGTCGTAACTTGTCAAAAATGAATGCAACAATGTCCCTTTCACCCACATCTTTTAGTGGAAAAAACACTCACCTTCCTTATGCTCATTGAGTTCCTCTGGCTGGACCTTTGTAGTAGCAATAATAACACTATGTTCCACATCGATGACCATTTTCCCTTATCTGTGGAATCTTATGGCATCAGTGTTGATCAAACTTTGTTCCTTCCAACTCGACCAATAATTATTGTTTGGTGTAACATTCATCATTGTTGTGCCAAGGGATTTGTGGTCATTGCACCGCTTCCCTATGTCCTTTGACTTCCCTCTATTCTTATTTGTAAGTGGCATTCACTAGTTTTCTTGAGGTTGGTTATCTTTGCTCTGTCCTTTTTTGTAAGAGTTCGGGCCACCTTTACTCTTCTTGTGTCACTAAATATTTTTTACCCTAAACTCTTTCTTACCCTGTAACCAATTTCTCAATCTCGATGACATAACAATAAGCATGTCTTAACAAAGAGCTCTCTAGAGTCTTCATTTGAGTTTAGGTGTATCTATGTAGACCACTACAGTATTTTAGAACGAAGTGTCTTCTAGAGTCCTTAATACCTAGTTTTGTACATAGGGTATCAAAGGCATTAGTGTACTCCAACATAGTGTGGTCTTTACCTTGGTACAAGATTGTTGATCTCGTGTACTTGTCTTCATAGTTTCCAATAGGTAAGTACTCCTCCTTGTGGGTGTTAACAAAATCCACCTAAATGGGTTATGTTGCATGTAGTTCAAAATCTCTAGCATGTTGCACATAGTATCATACCAATCTTTGACATGGGCAAGGGCCTTTAGGAGTGCTAAAATAATCTTCTCACTATTG
>JZKD02S0194142.1:0-10237 GCA_000966675.3 Picea glauca | reverse complement strand
CCACTTTGACTACTTTGACCTTTTGGGGCTTCTAGATGACATATGAGGGTCCTCCAACTTCATAAGGCCATAACTATCAAACCGTGAGGAGTTATGTGACGTTCCACATACCACCCGAAATGACATGACATGTACTATCCATATAGAATACTTATCTGAAAATATATCATAACTCATACCATTACCCATCAAACAAACTTGGGTCCATTAACCAAACCTAGGGTCTCCAACTTCTCATGGCCATAACTCTCTAACCGTGAGGAGTTATGTTACGTTCCACATACCACCAGAAATGTCATGACAAGAAATATACATCTAAGATAGCTTCCCTGACAAATTAAATTTCCTTCATCTCATTATTCCACAATTAATCATGGGTTCTCTTACTTTGCAAAGCATCTTCCCATGAGGGCTTTCACCATAAGGGGACCACTTTGGAGTTCCTCCATATTTACTTCTTATTAACCATGAAAAAAAAATAATGAGTCATATTTACATCAAACAATATTGGTTCCATTACCCAAACCTTTTTTCTACGGGGATTTCTTCAAGGGTTGACATCAATGACAACCAACCTTAATCAACACCATTCATCCATATCTATGAATGAAAAAGGTGCTCACCTTCCTTTGGTTCATTAGGTTCACCGAGCTAGAACTTAGTGGTAGAAACGGTGGCACTAGGTTCTGTGTCAATGATTTGTCTCCCTTTTTCTAGTTCAGACTCAGATTCATATCCCACATATGATTAATAGGCTTTCACCTTGACCACCAATGACTGCTTTTATTGGCATTCATCGGTGTTATTCCAGGGGCTCTTATGGAACTCGCACCACTTCCCAGTGTCTTTATTTGTATTTCCATTGTCATTCTTTGTTTGCAGCTAATACTGGTTGTCCTGAGGCTATCCTTCCTTGCTATGCCCTTTTTTTTGTGGGTTTGGGATGCCTTTTCCCTGCTTCTTCTATGAGGGGTTCACAGACCCAAACTGTTGTGCCTTTTGTTTAATATTCTACTCGATTTTGACAACATATCGATAGGACACGCCCAAGGACAAGATGTCCAAAAACTCCATTTATGTCTGGATGTATCTATGTAGATCATTACGGTACTCTAGAACCTGATGTCACTCAGAGTCTTTGATACCTAGCTTGGTGTGCGAGGTATGGAAGACATTGGTGAAATCTGACATTGTTTGGTCCCTTTCCTGTCGCAATGTGGTCCATCTTGTATATAAGTTGTCATTATTTCCAACATGGTAGTATTGTTCCTTAATATCATCCCTAAAAGAACTGCAAGTGGGTGCAACTACAAATAATGTAGATTCCTCTATTTCCTTTTGCTCGCAGAAAGTCTCCCACCAACCTTTGACATGGGGGACGACCTTAAGGAGTGAAAATGTAATATTTTCACTACCAAAACATTTATGGACAAAAAAATACCCTTCTAGAAGGTTTAACCATTTGTCTACAACATCTACATCTATTTGACCTTCAAATATAGGAATATAAAAAATGATTTGTACCTTGAAGTGGGTGGCGCCTCCATTCAAGGATGATGTGTCACCTGTTGGCACGAATCGAAGGAACTGCACAAAATTATCCATCATCTCATTCCTTTGTCACATGAGGGCTTCTTCAAGAAACAATTTAAAGGGATCTCCTGCCCCATTTTTTCTCTTTTCTTCCCCCATGGGTGGCCCTCGGGTTCGGCGAGGCCAATCTTGTAAAGGCTCAATTGGTTCGAGTCCGAAATTCTTATACCCTGATCTTGTTGGGGACATGCACATAGAAACAAATGAAGAGCAGACCGCTTTGATACCACTGATCCATATTTATGAGTGAAACAAAATGAAACACAGATCTGTAACATTAACAAAAATATATAGAGAAAAATAAAACTATATGTTAGATCCATTAATAATGCATTTCATAAAACCCTAACTAACTCAAAAATTACCTTACAGAGTTTAATTACATGAAACAATTCACAAGTACCCTTAAATGTAATTCAATGGAATCAGATACACTTGATGGCATCTATGACCCCTTATTACTTCATTCTTAACATTTATATCTAACCCAACAAGTTAAAATGGTTGTTTCTCTTAAAAACAAAAAATTCCATTAAAAAATAGTGCATGAGCTTAAATAATTTTCCTTAACAAAATGCATGCCACATAGTGTATGAGGGTGCCTTTTTTTTCCAAGGAGAAAAAAAGACGCTTTTCTTTTTTAAATTCCAGTGTAGAATAATAAAAGCACTCTTTAGTTTCTCAAAATCACTATACATATGAAGGAATTCACAAGGATATATTCCTGAAAGTCCACACAAGCTTCAAGTCTTATCTCCTTATAGGACCGACAATACATAATTAAACTATAATTATCAAACAATTAATGTATCGTCTATATATGTTACGATACATGAATTATTACAATCTTCCTTTGAGTTAAAAAATAATATAAACATATGATCATGGTTTCAAAGCTACCTAAAGATATTCTTGAATTGAAATCAAAAGACCCAAACAACAAAGATAGTAAAAAGAGATTTAACCATGGACTTAAATTTTGACTAAATGTAGAAACAACTCCATCAAGGGATTATTCCAAGAACAACACTCCAACTTCTATATTTAGTCCTTTATATAATGAATCGACTAATCCATTCAACTTCCGATAAATATGAGTAAAAGTGATGATAGTGAAAATATGAACAATGTCCTTAAGTTGATTAGTTAGTGCTTGCAAATTGATATTTTGAATATTCCATTGATTGTTCATCCATTTCACCACTAATAGAGACTCACCAAAAACTTGGAACTATTGTATCCCTTTATTGTTTGTCACTTGCAAACGTGCTCTCGATTCCATAAACTCACCATAGTTTTTTGAACCACTTCCAAGACAATCTCAAAACTTGAGGAAATGGGATTCTTAGAGATAAAGAAAACCCCCTGTGATGCAAGTGTGCTATGGACCCCAACTTTCCCCATCAAATAAATCCCATGGGTGGATTTTATCAAGAAGTAATCCTCTAATTTATCTTGGCGTTGATATTTTATGATCAACTTTACATAGCTAGAATACAACCCCTACCTAAGAAAAATGTTGAAAAGTAGGTGCCATTTGATACTCAAAGATAAGTGTTTTATGATCCAACCAAATACCCCATGAAACTAAAAAGGAAATAGATATAAAGGACTTGAGATCTGTATTTTGAAACTAGAGTTTGAGATAGTCCTCTATAGAATGGACATGCCATATGTTACTTACACTAATACAATCATTGACATCTTTCAAGTAGAGTTGTTGTGACAATGGAAAAAGAAGAAATAAATGTGTTGTGGTTTCTTCACTTTGCTTGTAGATGATACAATATCTAGAACTTTGCTTGCCCCACCTTTGTAGTAACTCATAGGTGAGCACTTTATTTTTCTAAACTAGTGACATAAAAATCATGGTCTTTTTGGGCACTTTGACTTTCCATATCTTTGACCACCCCCATCTTTGAAGTAGATAATCATCAAATTGTAATTCTCTGTAGCCTATTATGGCGGAGTAGTACCTGCCATTTTTATTCTTCACATAGATAAAAAAAATATAGTTCTTTATGAAAATGGACATGGGCTCTTTTTAACGCATTCACAAAACCATTCCACTATCGCACGTGATCTCCTAACAATCTAGAGCCCTCAGCTATAATCCATCCTTGTTGTCAGGGATCTATTGTAAATGGATAAAAAATATGGTTAAGCATAATCTTTCCCAAGTTTTGAAGTCTTTGAACTAAGTCAATAGGGAGAAACACACCATTATTGCATCCCATAATAACATCCAATCCAATTTTTATCTAAGAATCAAAACCGAATTTTCATGTAAGGTTTGACTCGAGAATTGGAAATGGTAAAACTAAGGCTTTCCATTGGTTTGATACATTTTTAATAGACTTCATGTTGACTTTGATCCAATCCAAGACATGATTTGGAGCTATATGATTTTGTGAGATGATTTTTTTCCATGAACTTTCTTTAGTGATCAAATTCCAAAGTGATTTGGCTACTAGCACAATATCAAATGAGTGAATATTTTTCAGAACCCAACCACCCTCATCCTTTGGTTGAGAAATAGACTACCATTTTTTCAAGTGAGGGCCTACCTTGTATCTCCCTCCTCTCCCCAAAAAGTCAAATCATGCATTTCTAATTCTTTCTAAAACCCCTTTCAGAATATGTGCCAATGAGTGCTAGTATACAATGATTTATTATAAGAATACCTTAACAAGAGTAAGTTTTCCACCTCTCAAAAGCCACCTATTACAATCAATGGATTTACAATAAATCCTTAGGACCTCATGCGAGTGCCTACCTTTAGAACCATTAAAAAAAATAAAACATCATCCACAAATAGTAGGTGAGTTAGAAACTCATTTCTACCCACTCTAGTCCCTCAAACAGTTTGACTTCTTCTTGGTTCATGTATGAGTCTATTCAATTCTTATACAACCAATAAGAATGAATATGGAGACAAGGGGGATCCCTTCCTTAATCGTATGGATATTTTTTTAAATGGCGAGGAAGCCCACCACTTATCAATACTACGTAAGAAACATAACATCCAATTAATGATAGACAAATGAAACCCAATGTGAATCAAAAGCAACCTCAAATACAACCAAGACATATGATCAAATACCTTTGAAAAATCATGTTTTGGGAACATAGGTTGGAGTTTTTTGAGTTATATCAAATGTAGGATTTCTTGTGCTGAGCCGATCGCCTCATGGAATTTTCATCCTTCTAGGAAACCAAACTGTTCTAGAGAAATTATGTGTGACATAAATTTATTTAGCTGAACAACCAGGACTTTTGAGATAATTTTGTACACATAGTTATAGAGTGAGATTGGGTGAAACTCATCAAATGTTTTTGGTTTATCAACCTTGGGAATAAGAACTATAAATGTGCTTTTAATAGAGGTAAAACATTTCCCTGTTGGTCTAACTTCCTCCACCACTAACAACAAATCATCACCAAGAATTAAAAAATAATAGAGAAAATTTTGACTGACCGACCATGTCGTCCTAGGCTCTTATCTCTTTTGAAATAAATTACGCAGGTAATAGTTCATCTTTGGACACTTCTTCATACATCATACAATTTCCTTCAACATAAACCATCCTAGGAGAGATAGTTGCAATCTTAACAATCTAAACAATGTTTACCCCTATTGGTTCTCTATAAATAGTGTCAAAATGATGGACGCCTAAGCATACCAAATCCTTGAAGTTCCTCACTGTCTCCCCCAAATCATTTTGCACCTCCAAAATAGTGTTTAAATTTTTTCTATGGTTGGAAAAACTATGGAAATATTTAGTGTGTTCATCTCCTATTTCTATCAAAGTAGCATAGCTCTTCAGACTCCATTCCCTTTCCTTATCATCTAGCCACACACATTTTCTCGCTTAACTTCACTAAAAGTAACATTATAATTATTTTCAAACAAATATTTGAGAGAATATTTTGTTTCTTATATAATCCTTTCCCTTTTATGAAACCTCCCATTCCTCCATATTATAACTTTTTCTTTGATTAACTTCAAGGCTACTAGAAATTATTCACTATCTAGAGCCCCCAAACTTTAATCATAGGGTTTCTAGGTAGAATGAACCAATGCTTTAAAATCATCCTCATTGAGCTAGCCTAAATTGAATTTGAAGGTCTGCTTGGTTTAGAATCATTTAAATCTAACTCAAGGATAATTGGTTTATGGTCTAATACCTCGATGGGGTGAAGCCATGACCTAACCTTTTCAAACTTCTACAAAAGAGCATCAAAGATAAAAAAATAAATTAATCCAACCTTTTTGAAATGGCCTCCTCACAACTGCTATTATTTATCCAAATTCGAATCATTGAGATGGGTTCCACATCAACCAATCCTTTCAACTAAAATTTCTAAGAAATATAGTCCACCGGTCAGTCCAATCTAGAAATAGATCCCCACACTTCTCTCCAACTAAGAGTAAAATTTAAATCACCAAAAATAACCACATTACCATCACTCAAACACTATAAGTCAAAAATATTATCCCAAAAATATTGTGTATCCTCATACAGGCCATACACATCCAACATAGCGATTAGTTATCCCAGGTCCTAGGTTGTTATTGAAGAAAACCATGCATATCCCTAACATGACATAAAAAGAGTTAGTGAGAATTAAACTTGTCTTCCATATAGTGATAATACCTCTAGAAAAGCCACAAGAATCCATTGAAGCGAAATCCAAATCCTTAAAGGAATTTTTCAAATCATCAACCAAACTCTCCCCCCTACCCATAGTTTCCTAAAGAAGCATTAACTTTGGGTGATCTAAATCTACAAGTCTCCTAATGGCCAACTTTTTGTTGGAACCACCCAATCCATAAACATTTAGTGATAATACCTTCATTTAAAAACCTTCTGGTAAGGCATATTGACTCTAATTTCCCTCAAAATAGTATGTTTTTGACCTTGAAGTATATCTTTAACAATTTTTTTCTAAGTGTGTTGTAAGTATGATTTGTGACACATTGAGCTCATGGTTAGGTAATAGTGCAATCCCTTGGAGCTAGACTCCTCCATTAACCTTTCCTCCCTCCTCGGTATGAAGGAGTATCTATCACTTCTTCTTTTTTCTAATAACTTTTAATTATTCCCAGTATCTTGAGAAAGGTGTTTCGAAGGAAATCTTGGAAGTCCACTAGAAACCAAAACAGAGGGTAGACCACCTGGGGGGGACCTCATAACTCTCCAAGTAACTAGAATAAGAAGTGATAACTACCTTTTTTTATTTTTGCATGATTTTGAATCAAATTGGACATTTCCAAGTGAGAGTAGGCCAATTTACAATCAAAGTAGAGGAATCAACAAAATTCGTGAGACTATCACTAGTCAAAGACTAACCTGATACCTCCTCATCTTTAGGCTCGAATTTATACTTGGGATGTAGGAGAATTGTTTCTTCTACAATGACCTTTAGAATTTGGAAGTTTCCTCTATCTTGAAAATTGGGACTTGGATATTTCTCAATATGGGATTCTCCAAAATCAACTAGAATATCCCTTGCCTTCACAGTTTCTACGCCCACTTCTAAAATCCAAATCCCCAACAAAATCTCATCATTGTTGATCAACTTCTGACTTCCTACCTCCAAATTCACATCCTCTATTGGGTCTAAAGTGATTTTTGCAGAATCCTTTTGCCTCTATACTTTTTTCACAAATGGATTATGAAATTATTGCATAATATTCTTGTATTGGTGACAACAAACACATCCAAATGGAAGATTAATGTAATCCAGATGTTGCACGAAAACCTCACCATTGAACTCGATATCTAAATACTCTACTAGCTCTAATCTAATATCAATCTGCACTAGAACCTTAACAACTGATCAAAAGGAACTTGATTTATAACCTTGGCCAACCTTATTGGTATTTCTAATAGAATTTTATATACTACTCAGTGAATCATTCAATCAAAAGCCCAATAGGAGACCTAGAATTTTCACGCAGATGGTGAGTGGGGTGGTCATCTCTATATTAGGGTAAAAACATGGGTGCCACTCTTTTAGGGATAGATAAGTAGTCTTCCAAAATTACTTACAAAACAATATTTTAAAAGCATCACTCTTTGATAGGAAGATGATGCTAATCCAACCTCCTGACAAAATATAGAAAACAAGTCCATATCTCAAGATTGGGGCCTATGAGTCTAAATACAAGCATTTATAGTCTCCAAAGAGATTTCTTTCCCAAGAAACTTACCTATCATGGTTTTCCCCACAAAATTCATGATTTGGTCTACCCAAATGTCCTCACCCACCACAAATATTAACTTATAGACCATCTTCTTTACAATCTTATAGCTTTCTTAGGGATTAAAAACCTAATTTGGATAGAAACCTTTGGAAAAGGAGGTTCACAACCAACCAAACACTCAAGATCAAGAATCTCACCAATGAAACCCATTCCTAGGTTGAAGAAACCATAATATCATTAGCCAAAGAATAAATTGGATGAGAATTGACCTTTTAAGGAGGAGGATAAAGTTCTTGAGATATAGGGATGTAATGAACCTTGATATTCCTCTCACCAAAACAATAATGTATAAGATTATCTACATATTCTAGGTCACTTTAAGTTCCGACCGACCCTAGTGATCCATCAATCCTTCTAACAATTTATTATGGTGTTGCCTTGGAATCATCACTACCCCCTTTGTCACCATTGTCCAAAGTATGAACAGTCGTAGAAAACACCTTCTTGTCATATTCACCAGAGTCAAAGGATAGGTCTTCAATTCTTAATCCTTGAGCTTGACCCCTTGCGTACATAAATACCTTAGTACCATTGGTAGGATCATTCATATAATCCACCATCTCACCAGCCACTTCCTCCATAGCTCCACCCCAACCAACTCAAACTCTACTTCATCCATAGTTCCCAAGTTCAGTTCCTCTCTAGTCATAGTGCACAAGGGTGCTATGATAAACTGAAACTTGTTACTTGGAGCCTTGTTGGTGTTTGACAATTTGGAGTAATCAAAAGCATTGAACCATTATTCCTATGAATGTTATGGATTTTACAACTTGGCCTCTGACCATGATTTTACCTAAATTGACTAGATTCATTGAATTGCATGCCAACCCTTTGATACCTGACAAATCAAACGATTAAATTGAATAGTGTTTGTTAGTAATTATATACTTTCCTATAACTCCAGATTTTTAATTTAACACATAAAACTTTATGTTGTGCAAAATTACTCCTAATTTGATTTATTTCAAAGGGTACTAGTTAGGGTTGAGTGCCTTCAAGAAATTCTAACTTCTTCATTAGCTAGAGTGGGTGTGCCTATGTGTCAGGACAAATCATGTGGACTTAGCATGTGAACCTACATTTTTTATTGAGGATATCCATGAATTTAAAGCAACTATGAATCCAATGAGATTATATTTATTATTTTATAAAAACAATATACAAAGCAAGATTTTTCTTTGAGAATAATTCTATTAATTTATATAAATATTGTATAAAACCCATATATTTCTTTAAACAAGTTTCTATTAAATGTTACAAATATTAATGTTTATAAACATTTTACAAAATCCATCCTTTCAAAGTAGTCTGTATTAAGTGCCAAGAAAGAAAGAAAGCACACTATAATAAAGCAATATATACTATGAGAAACTGAAGAGAGGATTAATCATCCTCCTTCTTCTTCAATTGAAGAAGATTCATATTTTTCATGGCCTAGACTAGTTACCTCAATCCTTATTTCCTCTCATCAAGGGACACATATTCAAAGGAGCAAATATTAGGAAACTAAGAAGTAGTTTCTTTAGGATTTGACTGATTAGAGGTGTTGTTTATCATCAAATTCTTCTTCTTCTTCATTGAATGGTTTATCTTCCTTCTTGGAGAAGTCTTTGTTAGATTACATTGCAAACACAACAACTAATCATGAGAAAAACATATTAGTACATCAAAAAATTAGTTCATTCTACTAGAAAAAATGTTAAACTAGAAATAACAATGATGAAAAAAACTTTGTGAAAAATTAATTGAACAAAATGTAAAAAAAAACCTTGCAACCAACCATAAACAAAATTAAAGTTGCACTGAAGTGCGATAAAGTGAAGATTGTTGCAAAATGGAAACAAAAAGGAATGATTCATCGAGAACAGTCTATCCCAAAATTACCACTACAACAAATGTTTTAGAAAGGCAGTATAAATAGAAGTTCTAAACTTGGAATGCATCATGATTTTTTACTACATTTAATCAAACAAATCATGTTGATATCTATACCATTCCCAAAGACACCAAGTTAATATATTATATGATGGTGGGCTTGTTAGGATATCACATTAGTTGGATACAAATACAATTATTTTCATTTATATAATATTATCATAGACATCACCTGGATGGGGTGCCACCTGGAGAAAGGCGGAGGAAATCTAGAACTAGGAAGCTGGGGGAGTTATTATCCCCAACCAGCAGCCCCTGCACATTAACTCCTCCATGGATCACAACATGAGAGGAGTTATGTTAGTGCGCCTGGCTGGGAAATTGGGTGAGCGAACCAGCCAGGTAGGGCGTACCATGAGGATGCAGAGGTCTTTTTCGACTTCAATGGCAAAAGAAGAGGTCATTTTAGGATTTCATGGGGTAAAGAGAGGCATCCAG
>JZKD02S0194131.1:5379-15480 GCA_000966675.3 Picea glauca | reverse complement strand
CCAACGGTGGAGATTAGATGAGATCAATGGTGGAAATAAAATCACTTTATCTACCCACTTTCCCTAGGTCTCAAAAAGTCACCTTTTAATTTGCATCTCATAAATTAAATGACTAGGGTCCACATTAGGCACTTTCTCACCCCTTAGGCACCTAGGTGATGAGAAACACTTGCCTAGGTAATTTTTAATTACATTTTTAACAACTGTCATAGAAGAAGTTTATAAGGATGGTACAACTGCCAGATGGGAAGCAATAAAAATAGATAGAAACAAAATTAAAGAGACTCAAAGGAGTTAGACTCGAAGGAAGTTGGAAATCAAAAGGAAACCAGAACAAGCTTGTGACACTTTGTAGAAATCAAAGAGAGATTGCAACAGACGAAAGCATGGACTCTCTCAGATGGAAGGAGTTGCTCATAGAATTCCAAAAGACGAGCATGCATATTGTTGATTCAAGCATGAATCTGGGATTATGAGGGAGCTAATCCTCAACGATACGATACATTGAAGAATCCATGAATGCCATAAAGTATTTGTCCATGTTCTTCATTGTAAGTATCAACCATGATAAGAAACACACGTTTAGTTTGACTCTAGAAGAAGTCTTCTTCGAAAAGAAGCCTTGAATATCCTTGTTCGTCCACCTACATTTATGTTCCTATGGCGGAAGGTTGGAGCCTTTACAAAAGAAGGTCATGCAACCTATAGAAGACTCCATGGACTCCAACATTGAAGATAAACATGAGGAAGAACATGAAGATTCCAAGAAAGAAAGAAAAGTCAGAACAACCAATTGAACCAGTTTGAACCCACTAGAAGTAGTCAAGCAGAAGGAATGGAAGGAATCTGTGATGAAGAACAATGTGTGTGAGAAATTGTGAAAAATAATTTAGCATTGATAGATACAAGGTGAGGCTCAGTGCTAGAGGGTTCTCCTAGTAGGAAGGAGAAGACTACGATGACAACTTGTTCTAGTAACCAGATATACCTCTACTTGAGCCATTATATCTCCTGCAGTATCCATGGGTTGGAGTTTACATCAGATGAATGTAAAGATTGTTCTTCTCAACAGATTAACTGAAGAAGAAACATATGTGGAGCAACCTCAAGGTTTTGAGGTATACCAGAAAGAGACCCTTGTATGCAGATGGAAGAATACCTTGTATGGATTYAAGMAAACTTGGTGCAGAGCCTCTCATGTACAATAAAAGCGTGTTGAAAACTTCCTATGAAAGAGGAAGTTTATTGAAGTGGTTCTTCAGAAGTTCGGGATGATGGATAGAAAATCCATGGCAAAATCCCATGATGAAGGATCTGAAGAAGTTGAGAGACTTTGATCCAGTATATTCGTTTGTGTATCAACAATTGATTGACTCATTAATGTATTTGGAGAATACTCAACCATGTATTTTCCTTATGGGATGTTTGAGTTATGGTATACATCTGCATGGATTTATTGATATAGATTGGGTAGGGAGTGCAGATGACAAAAAAAGTGCTACTTGGGTATGTTTCAGTTTGAGATTTTCCACGATGTTATGGGCTAACAAGAAACATAAGTTTGTTGCATTCAACACTGCAGAAGCATAATATATTACAGTTTGTGATGCTTGTATAGAAACATTGTGGATCCGTAAGATTGATTTCTGGACTGTCTCCGTAAGATTGGTTTCTGGAATGTTTGATCAGGCGATGAATTCAATCGTGATATATTGTGATGATCAGAGCTGTGTGAAACTTGACGTTCCATGACATGTCAAAAAACATTGAGATCAAGCATTATTTTCTCTATGATAAAGTCTAGAGGGGAGAGGTGGTTCTCTAGTATATCTCCACAAATGAGTAGATATCAGATATTTTGGTAAAGCCTCTGTCCAAGATGAAAAGTTGTACTTAAGGGACAAGCTGGGGATCACGGAGATGAATTCCTTATTGAAAAAGGAATTGATTACTCCCATGTTGGGAGGGAGCAATGATATGTTATTGATTTATGGAAAATCATTTTCCAGTTCAGAAAATGGTCCAGGTTCGGAGGTCACCTTCCAATCCGAAAAGTGGCCCAAGATTTCTGACGGATAGGCATTTTCCAGTTAGGAAAATGGTCCAGATCAAACAGTCATTTTCATAATGAAAATGATCCGATAGATTGTTGATGTACCATAGAAAATGATTCCCCTTGTGGTCAGTGTGGAGGAATGTTCTAGGACATTCATTCTATGGTCAAGTAGAATGGTCTGCTTCGCTAGAAAATCATTCTTTCAAAGTTCATAGTTGTGATAAGTTTCAAAGAATGGTTCATTTTGGAGGTTGGTGCATGATAGTCATTTCCATAGGAAATGGTCTGGACAACCATTCCCTAGGGAAAACTCATTCTCTCCAGTTTGCATTGTGATTAGTGCYGAAGGAATGGCCTAGTTAGGTGAATGGCCCAGGTTCAACAATTAGGGACATGCATTCCCTAGGGAAGACTCATTCTCTCCAGGTTGCACTATGATTAGTGCAGGAGGAATGGACCAGTTAGGTGAATGGTCCGGGCTCATAAATTAGGGACAATTATTCTTCTATGCTTGGGAAGAATAGTTTAGATATCCCATGGATGATGTTTTAATCTCCAAGGGAAGATGCCCTTCCATATCTCACAGATGTGAGTGGAAGAATGGCCCAAATTACTCAGTTTGTATCATGATATTGTTATGCAGGTTGATATCAAATTATATGATTGTTGTGGAGACTGTATGTCTCTAGACAATAGCTGTATGATACTGTGGTGGATGTGTTCCACTGGTTGTGACTATGTGTCACTGGTTAATATCCATGTGCTACTAGGTGTGGTTGTGTACCACTAGATAATAGTTATGTACTACTATGGATATACACAATTGTGTTCTATAGAATGGAATTGTTCTGATTGCCATGGAGACTACCACTAGTGTTGGAGATGATTTCCAGCTAGATGGATAGTCAATGTACCGATGGAAAGACATTCTCTAGGCAAAGAATGGTCGAATAAGGATTGATTACTGGTGGACAGACATTCTCCCTGTGGAGAATGGTCTAGGTTGAAAGATTGCTGATGTACCATGGACAAATATTCTCGTAGGACATATGTCCAGATTAGAAGAATGGTCTGTCTCATTGAGTTCACAGTAGTGACCAGGGTGGAGAGATTGGTACAGGACATACATTTTCCCCGAGTTCACAGTAGTGGTTGGAGGAAAAATAGTCTAGGACAACCATTATTTTAGGATGTATGTTTGGATTAGAAGAATAGTCCTTGTAGCCCATGGTGTGGCTTCCAACATATTTTGGAACAATTATTCTTCTAGAACATATGTCCGGATTAGAAGAATAGGTCTTGTATCACTCTACAGAGTGAGTGAATTTTTCATCATTATGCCCGATTACTCATATAGAGTATGGCTTTGAGAGATGATGCACTTGATGATATCATCTGATACTGATAGTGATGATGTTGCTCATGACTTGATCTACGTGATCATGAGATGGCCTGTGTGGCTATGATGATGCTACTGGTTGAATGGTTTGTTTGTGCTCAAGACCATTACCTTTAATACCTCCCTAACTAGGAGGGAGTGTTGATATTATGGTAGTTGCGAGAGGTATTAACCTACATGTGTAACCTTTGACAAGACTTTAATATTTCTGGAAGAAAGAGAAATCCTAAAACGTTGGATAATAACCCTAGGAGACAAGTCATCTCAAGAGAATATTTAATATTGAGTTATTAGCCTCCAGAAATAGAAGTCATCCCAGTCAAGTGAGATAGAGTAGTATAAATAGAGGGTGCTAGAGATCATTTGTCACTCTCACTCTCACAACTACATAAGGACTAGTGGTGCAAAAGTTTGGAGAGGGAGTGCATCTGCAACTGCTACAAGTGGGATTTTGGCTTATGGTTTGGACTTTCTCTTAGTTATGGTTTGTACTTTATCTTGGTTATGGTTTGGAATTTATGCTTGATTTCTAGTTATTCTTGCTTGGTGCGCTACCCTTGGGGAAAGGTGTGCCAACCTTGGTTGGATATTGGTCTGCTACCATAATTATTTTGTCTGTCAAGGTTAAGGTGCTCCGGGGTGGCCTTTGTGCCTATGGTTGGGTGACAATATTTCTATATTGTCTATGGAAAAGAGAGCACATCCCTTTATTTATAACAGAGAGATGGAAGAATAAGCTGTATGAATCTTCCATTAGGATAGATTCACACAAATTACAATGGTAGTATGCTGGATTGGATTGAATTTATGTGATTTACCAAAATTTGATGGTATAGGTCTAGTTGACACATTCATGGGGAAGATGGAAGAAGCGGTCTGAAATAACCAAAGGATAAAGGCCATGGATGGAGTCATCAAAGGAACACTTTCACATTGGTGGGAGACACATTGTAGGGAAATACAAGGATGGGTACATGTGGTTGAACTTATAAAGGTCAGGTTCCAGCCCACAATCGACTTTGAATTAGTAAACTGATTTAAGGGTACTAAAGATCCCCATGAGCACATTTTCTTTTATGAGATACTATAGACCACCAAGTACATCCCTCACACCTAATGGGTACATAGGTTTTTCCATACCATGGGCATGGTACCTTGAAGCTGGTACATCCATGAGGAAACAAGAAGGAAGAAGAGAGACTAGGGTAGCATTAGTATGTAGTTCCGTGTGAGATTCAGTTTCATGGTGGAAATCCCAACGTAGAAGGAGGCCCTCCTGAGAATTATGGATTTCGTCTTCCATTGTCAGCTGAATACCACCATNTCAAGGTTAAGGTGCTCCGGGGTGGACTTTGTGCCTATGGTTGGGTGACAATATTTCTATATTGTCTATGGAAAAGAGAGCACATCCCTTTATTTATAACAGAGAGATGGAAGAATAAGTTGTATGAATCTTCCATTAGGATAGATTCACACAAATTACAATGGTAGTATGCTGGATTGGATTGAATTTATGTGATTTACCAAAATTTGATGGTATAGGTCTAGTTGACACATTCATGGGGAAGATGGAAGAAGCGGTCTGAAATAACCAAAGGATAAAGGCCATGGATGGAGTCATCAAAGGAACACTTTCACATTGGTGGGAGACACATTGTAGGGAAATACAAGGATGGGTACATGTGGTTGAAATTATAAAGGTCAGGTTCCAGCCCACAATCGACTTTGAATTAGTAAACTGATTTAAGGGTACTAAATATCCCCATGAGCACATTTTCTTTTATGAGATACTATAGACCACCAAGTACATCCCTCACACCTAATAGGTACATAGGTTTTTCCATACCATGGGCATGGTACCTTGAAGCTGGTACATCCATGAGGAAACAAGAAGGAAGAAGAGAGACTATGGTAGCATTAGTATGTAGTTTCGTGTGAGATTCAGTTTCATGGTGGAAATCCCAACGTAGAAGGAGGCCCTCCTGAGAATTATGGATTTCGTCTTCCATTGTCAGCTGAATACCACCATGTCTAAAGTCATCTACGCCTATCACAGGCCAATGGAAAAACTGAAGAAGGTAGTACAATGCTGGAATATTAACAATGAAAATAACGATGAAGACGACCCTAGGGGAGTACACATGAACAAAACTGAGGGTGAATGCATAATTTAAGGGAAGGAATTTGATATAATCATGTTGGACTACGACTACCCAATAAAGATAAAGAAACATAATATCGATATAGAAGAAGCACCGAATATGACCATCATTGGGGATTATTGGACCCAGGAAACATTAACATAGGTGGTAGATTTGATAAAGGAGTATGAAGACCTCTTTCCCAAAGATTCTCAGAGATGAAGGGAATTGCAGGATCCCTCTGTGCCATGAAAATTCAGCTAAATCCCAATGCTAAACTAATAAAAAGAAGACCCTATCGCCTCAATCCCAAGTATAAGGAGAAGGTACACAAAGAGCTGGATCAAATGATGGATGCCAAGATCATTGTCCCCATGGAAGAGTTAGATTGGATTAGCCTAATGGTGGTACAAACCAAGAAGATATGTGACATAAGGATTTGTGTCTACTTGTGCAGCTTAAATGCAACGTACATATGTGATCCATTCCCCACACTATTTACTGATGAAGTATTGGAAACTGTGGGTGGTAGTGAGGCTTACACCTTCATGGATGGATTCTCAAGTTATCACCAGGTGCAAATCATAGAAAAATATTAAGATAAGAAAACACTTACCATAGAATGGGGTTCATTCACACACACAATGAAGCCCTTCGGGTTGAAGAATGTGCTTGTGAAATCTCCCAGGATTGTGGTCGCAAATTTTAAGGATTTTATCCATAAGTTTTTTAAGGTGTACCTAAATGATTGGATGATGTTCAACCTATTAAAAGAACATATGTAGGCCCTAATATTGATGTTGGATAGATGTTTCCAGCTGCAAATTTCCTTGAACTTGAAGAAGTGTACATTTTTCACACCGTTTGGGACACAACTAGGACATGTGGTATGCAAGGAGGGGTTGTTGGTCAATCAAGAAAAGATCACTGCAATATTGGACATATCAGATCCTAATTAATCATATAAATGCACACGACATTGGGCCACATAGGGTATTATAAACGATTCATACAGAGTTACATGAAGGTCACAACGCTGTTGGAGAAGCTGCTGCACAAAGATACAAAATAACTTTGAACAAAATAATGTGAAAAGGAATTGGATACATTTAAGGAAAAGTTGGTAACAATGTCGACCTTAGTATTTCCATATTGGACAAACTTATTCCATGTTCACATAGGTGCGTTTTCCATTGCACTGGGCATCGTACTCACACAACCCAATGAAGGGAACATTGGTAATCTAATTTATTTTTCCAGCCACAAATTGTTCAACTCTGAGAAGAATTATACCAAAATAGAGTGCGAGGGATTGGATATGGTCTATGCCCTGTAGAAGTTTCAATACTACTTATTAGGTACCCATTCAAGTTTTTTAATGACCATTCAACCCTCAAGTATTTTCTCAACAAGCCTGTATTGGATGAGAGAATATGCCGATGGATTTCACCCTTCTAGGAGTTTGAGTTTGAAGTGGTAGCTAAACTAGGAAAAAAAATGTAGGACTAGACCACCTTTCAAGGATCAATTCTGAGGAAGCTGATCATAGCTTAGATGATGAACATCTTGATGCACAACTATTCCAAGTCAAGGAAGTGCTATATCAATTTGTCGAGATTGCAACAACCTCACAACATGACAAGAACTAGACGATTATACACCCACATAATGTCACCAACTAGTGACCCATAGTGTTGACTATCAATGGATTTCTGGGCACCTGTATAAGCTTGGCGTCGACGAAATCCTATGCAGGTGCATTTTAGACCACGAACGAGACATGATACTGTACAAGGCTCATGAAGGCATTGTAGGGGGACACAATGCTAATAAATAAATTNAGATCCTAATTAGTCATATAAATGCACACGACATTGGGCCACATAGGGTATTATAAACGATTCATACAGAGTTACATGAAGGTCACAACGCCGCTGGAGAAGCTGCTGCACAAAGATACAAAATAACTTTGAACAAAATAATGTGAAAAGGCATTGGATACATTTAAGGAAAAGTTGGTAACAATGTCGACCTTAGTATTTCCATATTGGAAAAACTTATTCCATGTTCACATAGGTGCGTTTTCCATTGCACTGGGCATCGTACTCACACAACCCAACGAAGGGAACATTGATAATCTAATTTATTTTTCCAGCCACAAATTGTTCAACTCTGAGAAGAATTATACCAAAATAGAGTGCGAGGGATTGGATATGGTCTATGCCCTGTAGAATTTTCAATACTACTTATTAGGTACCCATTCAAGTTTTTTAATGACCATTCAAACCTCAAGTATTTTCTCAACAAGCCTGTATTGGAGGGGAGAATATGCCAATGGATTTCACCCTTCTAGGAGTTTGAGTTTGAAGTGGTAGTTAAACCAGGAAAAAAAATGTAGGACTAGACCACCTTTCAAGGATCAATTCTGAGGAAGTCGGTCATAGCTTAGATGATGAACATCTTGATGCACAACTATTCCAAGTCAAGGAAGTGCTATATCAATTTGTCGAGATTGCAACAACCTCACAACATGACAAGAACTAGACGATTATACACCCACATAATGTCACCAACTAGTGACCCATAGTGTTGACTATCAATGGATTTCTGGGCACCTTTATAAGCTTGGCGTCGATGAAATCCTATGCAGGTGCATTTTAGACCACGAACGAGACATGATACTGTACAAGGCTCATGAAGGCATTGTAGGGGGACACAATGCTAATAAATAAATTGTGCACAAGGTATAACACACATGTTTATGGTGGCTGTAAGTATTTGTAAATGCTAAGGAATATTGCAAACAATGCGACGTTTTCCAGTGAATAGGGAAACCCCATCAACGAGACGAACTGAAACTCTTCTTGATCACAACATTAGAACAATTTGACAAGCGAGATATTTATTTTGTGGGACCAATCAGTCATTTGACGTGCCATATAGGTGTAGAMTATATTATTACCACCACAAAATATTTGACACATTGGTCGGAAACCGCACTAATAAAAGACTGCACTATAGAAATGGACACACACTTYATATTTCAGAACGTGATCACAAGGTTTGGCTGCCCAAAGGTTTTGATCARCRATTAGGGTTCATAATTATTGAWTGACGCTATCCATGTTCTCACCCAATAATTTATGATACACCACCAAAAGAGMACCTCATATCACCCACAAGCTAATAGTACAATTAAAGCATTCAATAAGATACTAGAGCATTCCCCAACTAAGGTTTGTAATGTGCAGCGTGATGACTGGGATCAATGTATTCCAATATTAATATGGGCATATAGAACAACATGTAATCGGTTGACTAAGCATACACCCTTTAGGTTGGTATATGGAAAAGAGGCCATCATGCCCTTAGAGTTTGTTGTTCCTAGTTTGAGAATTTCCCTTGCCACATAGGTCTCCGATGAATAATCACTTCAACAACAGTTGGATGACCTTATGGAATTGGAAGAGGGATGACTCATGGTGGGTTACAACCAATTGGTTGAAAAGTAGAGACGAAAATCATGGCATGAACACAATGTTCGACCCAAGATTCTATAACCCAGTTCTTTGGTGTTACTATATGATAGTAAATTCCTCAAACACCTCGGAAAATTACTCATGTTTTGGTTAAGCCCATTTCTCCTAGTATACATCAGTGAAGTAAGAGCAATGAAGTTGGCCACATTACAGGGCCAGTCACTCAAAGGACTCATTAATGGGAGTTGGTTGAAGGTGTATTATGGCTCACAGGGGTCGAATGCACCCTGAACTATCAATATAGTGCAAGAGTTAGTGTAGCGTAGGAGTTAGGTATATAGGTACATGACATGTATTATTACACATGGATTAGTAGAACAAGGCAAGATCAAATGATATGGGATGACATGACAAGATGACACACCCATAGATCTCGCATATTTGCACAAACAGGAGAATTCATGAGAAATGTACAAAGCACCGAACATGACAACATGCTCGCATAGGGGAGGTGTTGATCCTTTGTTGAACGACGTTAGTAGATACACACTCATCCTTATTATTTTTACCTTGTTTTTATTTGTTCCTAAAATCTTCCTTAGTTGTTTTCTCCTTTCAAATGTGGGTTGAGGATCACACTGCTATAAAATTCCCAAGTCTGCAGACTCGCAAGCTCGTGTATCTATACTTAGTCATTTTTCTTCTTTCAAAAATCCTAACACTTAGTAATTTTTTCAAGTGATGCAGGAGTCCCATTGCGGGAGACCAACATGTTCCTGTCCCACAATTCCCCATGTCTCATGTCCCACAACACTTAGAACGACCCATCTATCTCCATGTCCTTAAAAATGGACCTTTTTACATTTTCCACACTTAAGCCATTTTCTTAGAATTCATATGCGGAACACCTGTGTTGTTGGGTATTCTACCCTACGGACTAATAAGCTAGGGCTCTAAACTTATACGCAGAAAATGACCCTTAAGATTTAACTTTTAACCTTCTACCCAAAATCTCACCCCCTTTTC
>JZKD02S0194120.1:0-13097 GCA_000966675.3 Picea glauca | reverse complement strand
GTAGTGTACTTAACCTCGAAATTTCATAGAAATCAAATAAAATGTATTGCAAAACCAAAGAACACAAGAGAAAAGAGAGATAACCCTAAGAAATATCTCTTTGATAATAAAAAATAGAGAGATATGTCCACTTGCCTCTTCAAGGGGGCAACCTCCAAGAGAAATGCTCCAATTACAATAACAATTTTTGAAATAACATTACATAACCTTCTACTCAATATATAGCTATCCATAGAGAATCTTAACTACCTATGGGCCCCTTATAATGAGGACTAACCAACTAATTTGGGCTTATTAATAAAATGACCCTTTTTACAATGAGTGATTATTAACTAGCTACTTAATGGGCCTTATTAAAGGAAGGTGGCATCATACATTAATAAAGTATCTAAGTATGGGGGTTAGGGTAGGACCATAACATGCCCTCCCCCTTTGAAAGCAACATTGTCCTTAAGGTTGAAGGTGAGGAATTTTTGTAGAATTGGTGTTGTTCCCATGTGGCATTCTTTGGTTGCATATCTTTCCACTTGATCAATATTTCATTTATCGTGCACTAGTGCAATTGATTCTTTTCTAGTATCCAATAATGCTTTTGTCTGGAGCCAAATGGAACCTTCTTCATCAAGTTCTGGTAAGTTGATTTACTTTGAAATTTTATCATACAACCTTCTTCAAACAGGACACATGAAAGACTAGATGAATCTTGGAGTGGGATGGGAAATCAAACTTTTAGGCAACCTGACCAATGCGTCGTATGATTTGATAGGGACCATAGAACTTGGGATCTAGCTTATGGGGAACTTTATGTTTGAGTGATGTCTATTTATAAGGATTTAGGTGAAGAAACACTTGATCCCCTTCATTAAAAGAACATTCATATCTATGCTGATCAACTTGTTGTTTCATTCTATTTTACAGCATAACCAAGTTTTCTTTGAGGATGCAAATGATGGCTTCTCTAGTGTGAAGCATTTTATCTACTGCATGAACCTTGGAGGTTCATGGTACATAGGATGCCACTGGCAGGGGGTTTTGGCCATAAATAGCTTCATATGGTGTCATTTTGGTAGCTCCATGATAAGTAGTGTTGTACCACCATTTGACAAAGGGAAGCCATTGTGCCCATTGATGCAACTTTTCAGAAGAAAAGCATCTCAAATAGGTTTCTAAGAACTTGTCAACCACTTTTGTTTGACCATCGGTTTGAGGATGATATGCAATGCTCATATTCAGTTGTGTAGCTTGAAGTTTAAATAAATCCTACCAAAATTTGTTGGTGAATGTGGGATCCCAATCCAAGACGATAGAAGTGGTCATACCATGTAGCTTAAAGATATGATCCATGAAGTACTAGGCTACTGAGGAAAGAATGAAAGGATGAGATAGGGAACAAAAATGAGCAACTTTTGAAAGATGGTCAACAACCACCATGATAATTGATGTGTTGCCCACTTTTGGGAGTCCCATAATAAAATCCATTGAAATGTCTATCCAAATCTGTGTTGGGATTGGTAGTGGTTATAATGCCCCTGGTATCTTCATTGTCTTTCTCTTTTTTCTTTGGCAAGCATCACATTATGTTACGAAGTCTTGAATATTTTTTTCGTGTCATCCCAAAAGAAAGAATGCTTAGTTCTTTCATAGGTTTTATGAAAGCCAAAGTGACCTACTATTGGTGATGAATGTAGCTCCTCTAAGACTAGTTGTTTTAGGGCCAAATCTTTTTCCAAATCAATGTTCCCTTTATACCCCAATGTATCGTGTTTCCATGTGTAACTTTTAGGGGGGTTGGGATCTACTTGAAGCCATTGAATGAGCTACCTTAAAGTTACTATTTGCAAGCCATTCCCTGTGAGCCTCCTTGAGACATCGTGGACTTGGTAATGATAAGGAAAGGAGTGACCCATCATCCTCAAATTGTCTGGATAAAACATTAGCCACGACATTCTCTTTACCCTTGTTATATATAATCTCATAATCATACCCCAATATCTTGGTGACCCATTCGTGTTGCTCTAGTGAAGAAAATTGATTTTCAAGGAAGTGCTTTAGATGATGATGGTTAGTCTTGATATGAAAACACCTCCCTATAATATATGGGCCCCAAGTCTCCACTGCACAAAGGATAGCCATCATTTCCTTCTCAAATGTGGATTTTCCCAAATTGTGGTCATACAATTGTTTACTCGTGAATGCCAAAGGGTATCCTTCTTGCATCAATATTGTTTTGATACCTCTAGATAAAACATCACACTCCAAGACAAAAGTCTTATTAAAGTCAGACACTACTAATACTAGAGTAGTGCACATGGAATCCTTTATAGCAGCGAAGTCCTATGTTGCTACCTCACTCCAAACAAAGGCATTCTTTTTAAGGAGTGAAGTTAGGGGCGCTGAAAATTTTCCATAGTTTTTTCAGAAATGTCCCATAGTATCATGTAAGTACTAAGAATCCCCTAAATCTCTTTAATGTTTTGGGATGGGACCAATCTTGCATAGCTGCCACTTTCTTGGGATCAACTCATACTCCCTCCAAACTTACAATGTGACCCAAATATTCAACCTCAGGAACCCCAAAATCATGTTGGGAGAATTTTAAAAACAATTGGTTATCTATCTAGAGTCGCAGGGACTTATCCACATGCTCTATATGTGATTCCCAAACTTTACTATAGATCAAGATATTATCAAATAAGACTTGCAAAAAAATGCGTAGGAAGAGTTTCAAAATCTTGTTCATGAGGCTCTGGAAAGTGGATGGAGCATTACAAAGGCTAAAGGAATCACTAGAAACTCATAATGACCTTCGTTTGTTCTAAAGGTTGTCTTTGGATTTTTGTCTCTTTAATCCTGATTTGGTGGTATCTTGAATGTAGATCAAGCTTAGTGAAAAACTTTTCTCCATGAAGTTCATCAATAACAAGTATGGGAAATTTGTCCTTGATCGTTAAATTATTAAGAGCCCTAAAGTCAAGTCAAATGTGCCAAGTGTCTTCCTTCTTTAATACCATGATCATTGGTGACGAGTAAGGGTTTGTACTGGGATGTATGACCCCACCTCCAACAACTCATGAACAATATTTTATGTTTCATTCTTTTGTGCAAAAGGGTGTCGATAAGGATGTACATTTGGTGGTGGATTTCCTGGAATTAGAAGAATGCCATGGTTGTGTTCTCCTCGAGAAGGGGGTAAACCCTTTGGTGTCAAAGACCTGATGATGTTTATCGAGGACTAGCTGCAAGTATGGGTGTATTTCTTGTTTTGGGTTATCCATAACGTGTATGGAATTAAATTTGGAAATAATGCTAGAGTGGCCTTTCTTTAATAACTTCTCCATACAATGAGAGCTAACTATTTCAGGAGAGATTTCCTGAAGCCCTTGAAGGGTGTGTACATTACCCTCTTAAGTAAAACTCATATAGATTTATTTGAAATCCATGGTGATTGGTCCCAACATGTGTAGCCATTCTACCCCCAATAGTATATCACACCCACCCATATCGATGGAAAATAGGTGGGTTTTGAGTTGATAGTCTCCCATCTGAAGTTCGACATTTTCACATCTACCCCCACATTTCATAATGTCTCCATTAGCGATAATGATTTGAAATTTGTGCATCGAGTGTAAAAAACAATGGGTCTATTTTGCCACCCTCTTGTGAATGAATTGTGAGTACTACCACTATCAACTAGAACTATGACTTTTTGGTGCTTGATGTAACCCATAAGTTTCAAGGTTTGTGGAGTCAAAATGCATGATAATGCATGTAGGGATATGAGTGGCTCTTCATGAGATAACGGAGGTTCGATATCCACTTGAGTTTGAGTGTTGGTGTCTTCAACCTATAAATCTAGTGTCTCTCTAGTACTTATGTCTTCAGTCAAGGCCTGAGTGGTCATGTCAATTTGGAACAATTTTTGTTCTTTACACTAATGACCTAGAGCATATTTTTCACCACAATTACAGCAAAGTCCCCGTCTTTGGCGATCTTCCATTTCCACTAGAGACAATCATTTTACTCTCAAGGGATGAGTAGGAGTTGTGCTTGGGGAAGTACCATGGGGAGAACGAATGTGAGGAATGAAGGTTGGTTTTTTTGTTTGTGCATCAACCATTGTCTCTACTTCTTGGGCCCTATGAGTCACTTCCAACCATGTAGTAGAACATTGCATTCTAACTTGTGCTCGAATCTCCTCCCTGAGGCCATTAATGAAATATTCTTTATATAAAGAATCTATTAAGTTATCTATATGGATCACTAATTTTTCAAAGGCTGCCATAAAGTTTGTGACTGAGCCTCTTTGGTGTAACTTGGTAAGCCACCCCAAATAATGAGTATCTCTCTTGAAACATGCATAGATAGCTTTAACAAACTGACTCCGAGTGATATAGCCCACATATACAATTTTATGTCATTCCCACGATTGCCATCATTTTGTATCTAGATACAAGACCCCCACCCTAAGTGTCATCATGTCATTAGTAATTCCCTGGAGAACGAAGTAAAGTTCTATATGGGTGACCCATCTTGACGGGTTAGAACCATGAAACTTGTTCAGGTCCACCTTAGGAGAATGATGACATATGTTATTACCCATTGATATATTGTTGTGCAGACCTGAAAAGGGCTGTGAGTGGCTAAATAATCTTGAGTTAGAATTTTATTCATGTTGTGGATCAATGTGTTATGCAATCTAATGTCCTTATTATGGTATGCGTCTAGTTATTTGAGGCACCAAATTTGCAATCAATCTTTCTTCCAAGTTGTCTAACTTCTCATCCAACATTTTATCAAACTTCTCATTGAAATTCTTATCCCACTTTTCATCCAACCCATTTATGTTCTCCTCGAGTTTCTTAATCTAAGTTTCCACAAAGTCCAACCTACCTATAGTAGAGTGGGTGGTCATGTTGTTTGGGGAAGTATGAGGTGGTTTATAGGTATCATCTTTCATAGGTAAGCTCACCTGTAAAAATTTATTGGGTCCTAAGGACAAGGGAGTGTCAGGTGTTATATCTCTCTAATACACGTGTGGGTTCCAACAATATTACTCGAACCAATGTCTAAAGGAACTAACTAAGGAGGCTCATTCGTGCCCTTAGCCGTACTACTCAACTAGCCAGGTAGTAGAGAATGGTCTCCCAGAGTGTTGTTCTTAGTGTACAATAATAACAAGATAGTCGGTTAGCTTATCTAAAGTTGGTTTTAGGTATACCTGGGGGACTTCCTATATACCCAAGGGTACATGGACTTCTTGTATATAGGTATTGTCTAATGTGGTACTATTTGAAGGAGTACAAATAGGAGTTACAAGGGTTTCCAACAATGTGATTCCACTTGTATTTCATGTGTGTATTCTTCCCTTACCGCATTTTTACCTGCTAAATGACAAATCACTGTGTTATTTAAAGAGTCAAAACACATCTCTAAAAAAATAAAAAAATTATGAGCTTGTTAACCCAAGAAAAATCTCTTAAAATAACCAGAAAATAACTTGGCAAGCTAGGGCTTTATGCCGATAATGTAAAATGATCACAACTTCTATTATACTTCTCGAATTGGCTATTATGGCCATAATTATGAAATGACATAGCTTCTTTGAATCTACTTGCACTGGTTTGACTAAATTATATGCACTCTATCAAAAGATATCCAAGCTGCAAAATTCACGGCCTTCCTGGAAAAACCCTAAAAAAAGGTTGATTTTAAATCAATGATATATCCACTTCTCGGACTTCGTTTTGGATGATTTAAAAAAAATGGGTATTTTTTTTATAGGAATTCATATCTCGTGATGGATTCTCCAAATTTTTCACAAAATGTTTTAGAAAATGACTTGAATGTTGTCATCCTCTTTTTTCCATAAAAAATCAGCAAAAAGAAGAAGAAAAATTCCCACCTTGTGCCCAAAGATTCTCCCACTTCATGCCAAAGAAAGAGTTATGATACAACTTGTAATGTACTTAACCCCACAACTTCAGAACTAATGTAGTGCAAAACCCAAAAATACAAGAGAAAAGAGAGATAAACCCTAAGAAATATTTCTTTGATAATAAAAAAAGAGAGTTATGTTCACTTGCCTCTTCAAGGGGGCAACCTCCAAGAGCAATGCTCCAACTACCATAACAATTCTTGACAAAACATTACATAACCTTCTACTCAATATATAGTTATCCATAGAGAATCTTAACTACCTAAGGGCCCCCTATAATGAGGGTCGACCAACTAATTTGGGATTTACTAATAAAAATGACCCTTTTTACAATGAGTGACTATTAACTAACTACTTAATGGGCCTTATTCAAGGAAGGTGGCCTCATGCATTAATCAAGTATCCAAGTAAGGCAGTTAGGGTAGGACCCTAACATGTGATGTATCACACATAAATAAACTTTAGCGTGGTATGATACAAAAAATGTTTTTGTAGAGATAGAAAGTTTGAGGAAATGTGATATGTCACACAAAGAAAAATTTGGTGCAATCTGTTAGCACTGAGAATCACCCTCGGACTGTTGTAGGGTAAGCCCAATACCCATCAAAAGTAAAACAGATTAAAATGGTTTGAGTAGGTGGATCAATAAGAATGCAGAGAGAGGAAAAGATAACAAAGGTAACTGCAGATCAATTGGGACTGTTGGGCTATGGAGTCATAAGTATCGTGAATAATGAAGGCATTTAAACTGTCTATCAAACAAAAGGATTTATGTTGTGATGAGGAGAAAGAGGATGGAATGTGTCTGAGTGATAAATGATGAAACATGGGCAAGATGACATCAGATCCTCCACCGCCTCAGGAATCCATAGATCAAATATGCTACAACCAGACAAGAAGAAAAACAACAAGCGTCTGAGTGATAAACGATGAAACATGGGCAAGATGACAGTAGATCCTCTATCRCCTTAGGAATCCATARGTCAAAGAGATTACATCYARACGAGAAAAACAKAAAATGCWTGATGAACCATGAAAGATGGGCATGATGAYARCAGATCCTCTACTGCCTCAGGAATCCATAGATMARAGAGATTACATCYAGATGGGAAAAACATAACAGTATGTAAACTAAGAAGACAGTCTGATAAAAACAACTCAAAGAAATMTTCAATARYATAATATTTRCAATCCAAAYCCTCRGGCTTACAAACTAAAAATACARAGCCCTGCYCCTAAAACTCTCTCGGCTCTCCARCCTCTGAAAACACCCCCTTCTACAAAATCTTAAAYTGATCTATTTATAATCARATCAGTTCACAACYTCYAGGAGTGTGACCTRGGCATCTCATTCAAATCTTTCRTCTGCRCATCCTTMTGTCAKAYTGTGTGTGTGTTCTCCTGTYAGAYGCAAGCTCRTATCAGTATGGGTCTGCAAGAAKAAAYYGTCCCTCRTAGTACCTCGGGTTGACAGTTCTGTCTCCTCGGCCAGAGCTTTCACGCCTTCTATTTATGGACTGAGCCGAGGCTTAAACTACCAGTCCTTTTTCATTAATTGAATCCTCCTCRGGATCRGAGCAYGGCCTAAYKMCTAGGGGACAACCACRTGCTTCTCTYGGATTTGTCGTTATATAAGCACGTGATTGCGGGGCCATCATAAGAGGTTTRGATCCACACCGCTTTTGAGCCCRCAATTCACCACCTTCYGCCACRTRGCTCTTTCGCYATACCATGGTTTCAATTKYGGGACCGCTCAARAATTTTATYGTTCGAGCATGTTTCRTCCCCGCAATGAAATCGTGGCCGTMAATCTTGTCGYAATYCACKATTTGGGAAAGCCTTGCTTTTKTTTCCATGCGCCKCTCTYGGATGGACCTTKCTCCCTRYTGCAAAGATCAATGGTTCTTGATTATTTGAGATCAACGGTCYGCAACTACTTCGAGAGTTCGGGMTTCRGRCCTTTTCAAGGCATAGCTCTTACAATCCTCYRGAGTGTCRTATTTCYGAAGTGAGAGATCTGGCGTCRCGTGTCCTCTTGTATTGGACGTTCGAGATTCACTTCGAGAGTTTGGGCTTCRGGAGCTTTCTTYTRTTSGCTYGTGCAATCCTCCGAAGTGTCGAATTYCCGAAGTGAGAGATYTGACRYCGCGTGGCCTCTTGATTTGGACGGTCAAGATTCACTTCGRGAGTTTGGGCTTCGAGCCTTTTTCTTTYRCTTRTTCRTGCAATCCTTCGAAGTACAAGATTTGCCTCCAYGTGTCCTCTTGTTTTGGAYGAYCGAGATTTACTTCAGGAGTTYGGGCTTCRAGAGTTTTCTCCTKCTTSCTCGCGCAATTCTATGAAGTGTCAAATTTYYGAAGTGRGAGATTTGGTGACGTGTGGCCTCTTGATTTGGAYGGYCRAGATTCACTTCGGGAGTTCGGGCTTTGGGAGTTTTCTCCTGCTTTCTTGCRCAATTCTCCGAAGTGTCRAATTCTYGAAGTGAGAGATCTGGCGACGYRTGTCMTMGACCTTCAATGGCTCARATTTACTTCGGGACTTTGGGAYGCTTGGCTAGTCRTTAATCCTTGCATGAMTTTTAAACTATGACTGYCCGAGAGCCGCTAATCTGAACTGTATAGGGAATCTCCRYCSTTGAAAAATGAACCTGTCTGCTAGCCTATATTTCAGCCYGAAATGGACTRCTTTTGAATGTTGCRCTTGGACRCTTCCTGTGCAGACCAYRAACTTGGACGACYTGCTGCCCTTGACAACTATATGTGATAACAYGATCTATCACAAGGAGGAAAAWTTTTGGTTCATGTGTATCRCACAAAMAAAAAACTTTGGTGTGACRCGCTTTTGGAAACCCATTTTATGTGAATCACACCTCTTTTAAAYTTTGGTGTGACATGTCTTGATGGTGGAAATTTRAGGAAGTACCATATATCGCATGAAAATAAACTTTGGTGTGGTGTGATATGGAAAAGGTTRTTGYAGAGGTAGAAAGTTTGAGGAAAAAATCAGAAAAACCTTGGAATGATTTGGGCTAAATAAGACCAATGMCATCCCTATAACATTTTTTATTGTTCAAAAAGCGGCTCTATTGTGGTCATCCCACTTGAACTCCTTGTCTTTTCTMAACATGTCAAAAATRGGTTTGGTGATTTCCAYGAAGTTTGGGACAAACCACCTAATGAAGTTGATTTTCCGAAAGAAAGATTGCACAACCTTMTTGGTCTYGGGGAGAGGTRTCTTTTGGATAGCTTCAATTCTRGTTGGGTTGATTTTAAYACCTTCATTTGACACAKCATGACCTAATAACTTTACTTCRTCAACTCCAAACACTGATTTCTTAGGATTTATGGATATGCCAAACTTCCTACATATGTCAAAAAATTGTCTTAGATGGCATATGTKRTSCTTTCTATCCTTTGAGAATATAGTAAAGTCATTCTGGTATATCTTTTTTATTTTTCCGATCAAATCCTTGAAGGTATAATCCATTGCTCTCTRGAAAGTAGATCCCGCATTCATTAATCCAAATGGAATTCTAAGATATATGTATGTTCCCCATGGAGTAGTAATTGCRGTCTTATTTATGTCTTYTTCCTTTACCAAAWTCTTATTATAACCTGWAAATCCATCAAGCATGGACAACATACCTGCTCCCATCACCCTTTGCAATAAWTTTTCCATATTCAGTAARGGATARTTTTCKTTTARGGATAACTGGTTGAGATTTCTAAAATCAACACAAAGCCTAATCTCACCAGTCTTATTTCTCACAATCACCAAATTCACCAGCCAAGGGGAATGTCTAGTTGGAGCAATGATTTTGGCAGTTAGCATCTTCTYTAACTCCTTTTGGACTAAAGGAAGAAGCTTGGGATTAATCTTCCTCGATTTTTTCATAAAAGGCTTGGTATTCTCCTTGAGGGGGATAATGTGTTGGATGATGTCTCCCTTGTAACCATTCAAWTCACAATAATACCAAGMAAACACATTCKGATACTCCCTTATTAAATTCTCAATTTGTTTTATTTCCTCCACARAAGTTCCCTTTCCTACCTTGATCAATCTCAAGGCATCATCATAACCAATGTTKATTTCTACATAGCTTCTAGTTTGGTTTTAMTCTCTTGTTTGTACCTATCACGTYTAWTGAAGAGTTGTTCTAATGRCACTAAACATGGTAGGAGTCTATTTMTTTGAGTCAGGTCTTCAACTTCCAAAATMTCAATAAGGCCATCCTAGTCAATTTTATTTSCAACAAATYCTCCTTCATTAKTSAAGAAGCGTTCTACTTGTTTCTCATCACCGGAAACTTGCCAATGATTGTAGTTGTCTAGAACAAAAGGTCTATAGAGGATGTCCATCTTAATTTCATTAGTTGTAGTGATGTCAATTGATTGGATAGAAGAAACATTAACAACTAAAGCATTGGCCAAATCGTATTGTTCTCTTAGGATGACATTGAGAAAGAAAGCTTCGAAATGATCAATGAGACTTAGCACAACTAGCTTATATATTTTCAACTATTCATTCTTCATGGAATACTTGGTATTTACTTGGAATTATTAGCTCAGAATCTCCAAAAAATTCTAAGAACTTAATGCCCATTTCATTAGCTAATTCAAGGCCAAGGAGTAAGGCTTCATACTCAACAACGTTGTTGGTGGCCTCAACCTCTAGTCTATGAGAGAAACTCAAGGTTTCTTGTTGGGGAGATATGAAAACAATTCCCACACCATTTCTTGATTGGGATTGAGCTCCATCGAAATACATGGTCCAAATTTCATCCTTTATACCCTTATTCTCTTCTTCATTAATTTCAGGGACTAAAGAATGAAAGAGGATTGTGTAATTACCCATGTTGTCATCAACAATGTACACAAATTCATTCATGGGTTCATTAGGGTCCTCTACATGATATCTACTAAATTCCTCCCTACACAAAGTCACAAATGTACCCTCACGGGTAGGAATGGTGGCCTATGAAATATCCATATGCAACGAACCACCTAGATTAGCAGAGAATTTTCTAGAGAGGAGCATTCCCCAAGAATCTAGAATGTCAATAACTACAACATCCATCAAGATAGAAATATCTGGGTAAACAACCCAAATGAACCACCAAATTCTTAATAATGCCAAAAACCTTTACCTCCCTAGAATCCATGACACACACATTCATGTAAGGTCTAGTAGTTTTAAGACCCAATTGTTCCATTAACCTCAGAGGCATAATGTTTTTGGATGCCCCTGAATCAAACAGACAATTGTGCAACAATAGATCATTAACATGCAAAGAGATGTCAAAAGGGTCATTCTTGTTGTTTGAGCACCCTTTATATGTGGTTTGGAGGATAATAGGGGCATCCTCAAAAGATTCTTCTTTTCCTTCATCGAATCTTAAAATTTATTCGTTTTTCTTCCTTTGTGATGGTATTTAACAAACTCTAAGAAAGGGATAGAGATATGAGATTTGGAAAAGTACGTATATAGGTCAATGTTGATACCCTCACAAGTCACCTTTGACATGTATGAAACAACACTTGAAGTCTTTGTTGGTTGAATTGGTTGCTCTCTTTGCAAAATAGCTCGGGGTTGTGGATGTTGATCATCCTTTTGAGGTTGTGAATTAGGAGAACTTTTTTTTGGTTGGAGTCTCTTAGGGTTGTGGTTGAGCTTGTTTACCCCTTCACTAATAAGTGACCCATTCTTTCTCTCGTGTTCTCCTTCTCATTTCATCTTGATATGTCTTAGGGGCTTGAGCCCTAGAAATGGTAGCTTTGTTAAGACCCTTTACCCCTTTAGCTTGTTTATTTGAAGGGTTGGAGATAGTATTTATCATGTTAGGAACTTTTCCCACAATTTTTTTCAAGTCACTTGGGCATTCTTCATTCACAAGTTGAGCCAACTCATTGGGAATTGCACAAGTTTCTTGGTCATGTGGCAAATTACAAGAATCACACCATGGTGAAACCCTTTGATCAATCACATTATTTGCTTCTAATGGGTTGGGAAACATTTTCTCTTGATCATGTTGAGGTTTTCTAGGTCTATCCCAACCACCTCTCCCTCTAGGTTGTAACATATTTTGTTGGGCTTGTCTTTCCAAGAGTAGTATCTTATTTTGCATAGCTTGATTTTGTTGTTGGAGGGTTTTGGTTTGATTAGAAAAACTATCTTCCATCCTCTTCATATCATCAGTTAGAAAGGTCATTGTTTCATTCTCAGAATTGGTAATGTTGACAATATTCTTATTAAGCTCACTCTTAATCCTAGAAGATCTTGCTTGGTTGAGTCTTCCAGAAGAAATCAAATTATTCTCGACCTTGATGGTAGCTTATTGGGACACTGCAAGGGTTTGGGGATCTTGTTGTCTTAAATGAAAATCCATATCTCCATCAAAATAATCCAAGTAGTAAATGATGATTGCATGTTTTGGGGGCTAGATATTCTGATTCAATTTCTAAACAATCCAGGTAAATCTCTTGTTGAATTCTTCCATAGTTTCATTCTCATTCTTCTTGGTTGTACTAAGGGTAGCCAAAAAATATATATTGTCCATTTTTTCATCCTATTTATCCATAAAGGTATTCTCTCATTCGTGCAATGTGCTAATACCATTTTCCAATAAGGATATGAACCAATTGGAAACATCGTCTTCTAAGGAAAGAGAAAATAACTTCATTTTAAAATCATCATGATTTGGAGCAAATTTGTTGATCGTGTTTTTGAACTTTCTCCAATGATTTATTGCAAATACAATGTTATTCCCTTTACAGGTTGGAAACATATCAATGGATTTCTCAAGGATGTCATGAGGGTAGCCTTGAATGTTTGCAAAGTTGAAAAACTCAGTGAGCCAATCACCCATTATGGCTTGAGTTGGTTGAACACTAGTACTCCCAAACATATATCGAAGGCCTTTAATGATGTGTGAGTATAGGCAGTCTTCGAAGATATGGGATTCCTCTACGCTATGAATTTAATGATGAAAGTATCTTTCAGGCTCTTGGATCTAAGGAAGGGTGCCCTGAGAGGATCCCCCAGTGGAATGTCTCTTAGGCATGGGTTCATTATGTGGAGTTACTAGATGAACCAATCCAAATCTCATCAAAATTGAATCCAAGAATTCTAAACTCGGGGAGTGGACTTTCTCCCTAGCAACAAT
>JZKD02S0194109.1:4098-22509 GCA_000966675.3 Picea glauca | reverse complement strand
GAAAAAAACCCTAACATAATCTCTACCGTTAGATCTGCGACCTTATAATGAACGGTCCAGATTTACAATGAAATTACAATATACTTTTATAAGGCAATTTTTTCTTCGGGGGATTTTCCCCCGAACCCCCGCTGGGGGCCCGCTTTCCCCCATACCCCCCAGCCGGGGGGATGGACCCCGCAGAGGGGGTACCCCCCCTCTGCACTCCCCCGCGTGGAAGAGTGTACATACTTCTGGGGTGTAAATACTTCATGGGGTATAAACACGGCTGAAATCAAGGACCTCTGAATCAGGAAGATAATCAGGCTCCACAACCAACAATTTCTTGTCCACAAGAAATCAAAAACCAATCTCTTGCATTGTTATTTTGTTTTCCCGCATAGCATCTTCTATGGGAAAATCTTTCCATTTAACCAAATAATCTTTAATGGCTCTGATCCTTATTTGTTTCACCCTAGTTTCCAAGATCCTTTCTGGTATGAGGTGGAGTTGTCCTTATTCATACATAGGTGGAAATGTCTCATTCACTAATACATGTTGGCCTAATGCTTTTTTTAAACAAGACAAATGGAAAACATTGTGGATATTACTCCCTAGGGGAAATTTCAATTCATATGCTACTTCTCCAATTCTTCTTTATACTTCATATGGGCCATAGAAGCAGAGTTGTAATTTCTTTGCACCACTCTTCTTAATATATGTGTGTCTATATGGTTGCAGGCGTAAGTATACCAGATCCCCTACCTCAAACGACCGATCCACCCTTTTCTTTTTTGCATATAATTTCTTCTCGTTCTACGCTCTATGGATATTGTCCTTGAGTTCTCTGATGATGTCCCAGTTAACCTAGATCCACTCCTTGGCCATAAGAGCCATTCTTTCTCCAAATACAATCTCTTAAAAGGTAAGAGGATCATAACTGTATAAACCTTTGAAGGGGGACATGCCAATGGACATGTGGTATGTGGTATTATCGCAGTATTACCCTAAGTAAATCCATTTGACCCAAGATTTCGGCTATCCTTCTACATAATTTATGAGGTAAACCTCTATCCATTTGTTGACAATTTTAGTTTGTCCATTAGTTTGAGGATGGTAACTAGTGCTAGGAGTCAATTTAGTGCCCACTAGTCTAAAAATCTCTTGCCAAAAGATACTCATGAATTTATTGTCTCGGTCACTAACAATGTTCTTAGGTATGCCATGCATCCTGAAGATCTCTTTGAAGAACAATTCATCTACCTGTGATGTGTTATAGTCCATGGATATGGAAAATAAATGACTGAACTTGGTTAATCGATCCACAACTACAAATATGCAGTCCTTACCTTGCATTCTAGGAAGACCTATGATGAAGTTCATTGAGATACTTTCCCATTTGTTCTCTGGTATTGGAAGAGGTTGCAAGAGTCCTGTTGGATGAGAGTGTTCATCTTTATTCTATTGGAATGTATCACATTCCCTGACGTGGCACAAACCATATCCTTTGAGTCCTTTCCAAGAGAACCTTTATCGTACCTCATGTATGTCTTAAGGAACACTTTATGGCCCATTATTGGAGCATCATGGAAGGCTTGAAGCACTTTTCCCTTGAATGTAGATCTGGGTACAAAATAAATCTTGCCTTTGTAATAAATTATCTCATTTATGACCTTGTACATGTCATCTTGTAGTTGTCCATCCATCAATTCACATGCAAACCTATTCTTTGAGTATTCCACCAACAACTGCGGTTTCCAATCCATTGATAGTTGTGTCATAGAATAGGTCGAAGGTCTTCTGGATAGTGCATCTACAACTACATTATTCTTTCCCTTAGCATACTCAATATCAAAATTGTAAGCTTGTATCTTGCTTACCCACTTACATTATCTCTCCTTTAAGTCCTTCTGGGATAAAAAAAAGTACTTGAGGCTGTTATGATCAGTTCTTACTAAGAAGTTTTCCCCAACTAAGTACTGTCGGAATTTGGACAAGGCATGTATCATGGCCAACATATCCTTGTCATAAATTGTATAGAGAAACTCATGGCCTATAATCTTAAGTCTCTCATACGCATTAGGGTGCATATTTTTCACAAGGACAACTCCTACTCTTGTAGTTGATGCATCACACTCTAATATGAAAGTTTGAGAGAAATCAGGTAGGGAAAGTACTCATGAACTTATTCATTTTTTCAAACATGATCTGTGCTTCTTCACTCCAACAGAAAGGTACCTTTTTTGTTAAGTCTATTAGAGGAGTGCATATTTGGGAGAAGCCCTTGACGAACTTTATATAATAGCTGCAAATTCCAAGGAACCCTTTGAGTTTTGTAAGTGTCCTTGGGGTAGGCCAATTGATGATAGCTTGTATTTTTTCTTGATGGACCTGTACTTACCTTGCCCCAATAATATTTCCTAAGTACAGAACCTCAGTCATGCCAATATCACACTTTGACTCTTTAGCATATAAAGACTTCTCCTCCATGATACCCAATATTTCATCCACATGTTGTAAGCGATCTTCCCATGTCATGATATAGATCAATAAGTCATCAAAGAAGACAAGAAAATATTTTCTCAGTTGTTTGTTGAACACATGGTTCATACATGATTGGAAGGTGGTAGGGGAGTTGGTAAGGAAAAAAGGCATCACAAGAAACTCATACTGGACGAAGTGACATTTGAATGCAGTTTTGTGTACATCTTGTTCTCTCATTTTGATCTGATGATAGCCTTACTGTAGGTGTATCTTAGTAAAGTAGAGTGCACCATGAATTTCATCCAATAGTTCATCAATCCAGGGAATAGGATACTTGTTATTAATAGTCCTCTTGTTCAATGCTTTGTAGTCAATGCACATGCAAATTGTTTCATCCTTTTTCTTAACCAACACAATTGATGATGCGAATGGACTTGAGCTCAGTCTAATATGTCCCATAGCCAACAATTCCTTGATTGCACTCTCTATATCGTCCTTTTTCTTCTTGGGGTTCCTATAAGGTGTAGTAATGACCAGTTTGGCTCCTTCTTCCAACTCTATCATGTGCTCAGATACTCTATCTGGTGGTTATCCCAGAGAAATAGGATCAAAGACTGTTTTTTGTTTGTTGAGAACTTTTTGTATATCTGGAGGGTATGGTTTGTGGGGTTCTTATTTAGTATCCAAAATAAATCATTCAACTGCATGGGCTATCTCCTCTCTCCTGAATATGGAATTCATCTTTTTCGTCGTCATGATTCTAGGAGAATCCCCTGTAATTCCTTTAATAGTCACTCTCTTCCCTTCATCCATGTTGAAGGACATCTCCATTGTTTTATAGTTGGTTGTGATAGGCCCCAAAGTGCTAAGCCACTGCACCCCTAAAATGATATTGGCGTCGGGAATTTTTACCACATAGAAGTCCCGTGTTCAGGTGTATCAACTTAGAGTCAAGTTCATTTTTCAAATGTGCATGTCACAAGCTATGGTACAGACCCCTGCTACTTCGACCAAGAATCCTTCAAATTCCACTGTGGGTATATGTCTCCTCTCTACCATGGATATATCAATAAATTTGTGGGAGGCTCCTCCATCTATCAACACAGTTTCCCTTTGCCCCTGAACTACTTATTTTATTCTAAAGGTGTTAAATTTTGGTATCCCACTCATAGAAGAAATGGTGATCTTTTTATGGCCTTTATCTTGTGTTTCATGATACAGTAGTGCCTCCTCTTCTTCTCTGAGGTTTGCCTGCATAGTATGGATAGCCCCATCTTCTTCATCATCTGCCTCCTCCTCACTGTCATATACTACCTCGACATAGTGTATTTTCCCCTTGCCTAAAAATCTATGTCTTGGTTTCCAAGGATCCCTGCAAGTGTAACATAGTTGTTTACTCCTTAGATCTCTTCTTGTAGCCTCATCTAAATTCCATTTTCTTCTGTCCACTGGTCTAATGTCACGGACCCTGTGAACCATGGGTGGTTTAGGTGTGAACCTATTTTTGTTGCCTTCCCCCAATAAATTACCGGTGCGTTCAATGGCATCCTATAAGGTTATGGGCTTGAATGAATTAACCCACCCTTTCACTGGTTCTGTCAGTCCTTTTATGAACAAAATAAGTAACCTTGATTCTGCCACATCCAAAACCATAACTGATACTCTTTGAAACTCTTCAATAAAGGCCTTAGCCAAAATTGTTTGTTTAAGTTGTGTAAGATCCCTGAAATGACGATCTGGGTCTCCCTTATCAAACCTATTAATGATCCTTTGAGTGAATTCTTGGTAAGAGGTGATGAATCCATGACCCGAGGTTGTTATTCCATGAAACCAACACTCATCTGAATTTCCCATAAGGTACATAGTTGTAAATTTGATAAGTTCCCTTTCATCCATAGGGTTCAATTGGAGGTATGCATCCATCTTTTGTACCCATGCTGTAACCGAAAGATGATCTAATCCATCAAAAGTGGGTGGCTCCATTTTCCCTACTTTTCGTCCAAGTTCATTTATACCTCTGTAACGCTCTTTGGATCTTATTTTAATACTCAAGTGGAAGTACTCTCCAGTAGAGACCTGTCTCCTAAATCATGCACTCATAGTGTCGTATTTCCTCTCTGTTGTTTCCCATTCTTCTCACAGGATTTATGAATCTGATGCATTAGTTTCCCTTCTGTGTGTGTTGAGGAATGTAGGCATGTATGGTCTAGGGGTGGTTTTGTTGATTGTATGGGAAAGGACTGGCTCTCCCTCATTGGAGTGATGTTCCTTCATTTGACCTATGTGTATAGATTCTTCATGATTCCCATTACATCCACAAGATCCACCAACTTCATGATTTCCACCATACAGGGGTGGTTCTTTGCCATCCTTCTGCTCCATCAAAAATTGAGAAAGGAGTCCTTGATGTTTACTCAGTTCTTCCAACACAGTTATCATTCTATCCCATCCCCTTTGAAAATTGGTAAGAGATAAGTGGAGCTCAGACTGTCCCAATGATAAGTGGTTCTTCATTTCGGTCAGAGTATGCTGCATGTTTTCTTTATTTCTATGAAGTATCTCTTTCACTGTATGGGCTACTTTATCTGCCAAAAGTTTAGTTTATTCATATGTAGCATTTTCTATCTCATGTGTCTCTCCCATGCTGCCTTACAGCTCTTCCTCTTCTGAATTACCTGTCACAGGTTGTCCCCCACGGCCTCTTCTTCTGGTCATCTTGTTACTTTGAACAGGATGGCTAAGGAAATTATCTATGATACCACTGTAATGTTCCCATCCAATTTTTGGCCAAGAACCAGGGCTTCTATCTAGTGTTTTGGGTTTTTTTTTGCAGCTGGCTACTACAAAAAGATGTGTTGGAGTATTTTTACTGAGTTTATTGCATAGAAGACATCATAACAAATCTGGAACACATGATAATGAAGTAAAAACATAAACAGAGACAACAATCTTCATATCTGACCTTCATTTAGATAGAATAAGTGATCTTCACACATAGATCTGTAGATCTAGTATAATATAGGATATATAGAGACCTTAGGTCTTCCTCCACTGAATATAGTTGTTATAAGATTTATTTCCCTTCTTGAATAGATCCCTTCATATCCCTATTGGTATGGCCTGGATGATCAGATCTGGAGATAGTACGGCCCTAGAATGTTGGATATGGAACTGGTACGACCCTGACTGGTTGGAAATGTTCAATATTTCAGCCTCCTAGTAAATGGCCTCCAATTGATGTCAAAATACCCTGAAACTGTAGATCAAGGGCTCTAGAGTAGGAATGAAGAAAGCTAGAGTTAAACCCCTCAAGTTTCCCCTCAGATCTATGAATATCTACGATGGGCGTTGTGCCCTCCTTCAGAAATTTCTCCTGAGCCAAATAAAATAATCCAAATGGGATACCCTTGGTATCAATGTTGAAAAAGGACATTATGACTCTATACATGAATCACCAATGGCATAAAACTGCAGATCTATACCCCTCCAAGCAAATCGAAACCTTTCCCTTCCAAAGATGTGCCCTACTGCTGGAAACCCTTCAAATATGTGCACCAAATACAATTATTATCATGTTGAACACATGTGACTGGATTAGAATGGTGAGGGAGGAATATTTCACCTCCTTGACAGAGCTTGAACCAAGAACAGAGGAATATTTCACCTACTTGCTGGTTGCTAGGGTTTGTTTACTCAAAACCCTCAAAATGTAAGTTGTCTAGCTCAAGAGTCCAAAGTGCAAAGTGGATAATGAGAATAGAATAACAAGAGTTGTGCCCTTCTCCTTCCTTTATTCCTCCTTTTCTAAGTTTCCATTGAGTTTCTTTTTCCACGTGCTAAGGGTTTTAATTTCATCTTCCTTAGTCATTTACCAAATTCACTTTAATAATAAAAATTTAGATATTTTTACTGACAAAACCCACATTTCCTTCCCCTTGCTTATCTTGGACTATAGTCTAGAAGGGTAGCTAGACTACTACATCCCTGAGCTCTTGTGTCAATGAGAAGGGGATATTACATTTCACCTTCTAGGGTTAGGTTTTTGGATGTCTAGGGTTTCGTGATTCATGAGTAATATCAAAAAGGACTTTGGAGCTTCATTGTAATCCATTCTACTCAGACATATGTGGGTATCATCCAATTCTCTTCTCATAGATAGCTACCACCATCGAGAAAGTATTTCAGTTCTGTAGTTTTACAGTTTCATCCTATTTCATTATTTAATAGAAGATATTGTTCACTGGATATTTGTGTTATTCTTCATGTCTCTGTGTTTATTGTATTCACTCTATTGATCAGTTCATTCTTCTCCTAAATCTGGATCAATGGTATCAAAGTTGTCTTCTCTTCATTTATTTTTCTTCGTGCATGTTCCCGAAAAGATTTGGGTACAATAGGTTGGGACTCGAACCAATCGAGACATTACAAGATCGGTCGCATTGAGCCTGACAATAACCCATGGGGAATGAAAATAAAGATGATGGAGTAGGAGATAATATTAAAATGTTGCTCGAGAAATCCCTCACACGACAAAGGAATGAAATCATAGACTACTTTGCGCAGATCCTTCGACAACTGCCCACAGGAGAAGCATCTTCATCAAGCGGCTATGCAACCCCCTACAAGGTACATGTAAATTTTGATATTCCATTATTTGAAGAACTGATAGATGCGAATGTTGTAGATATATGGTTGAATCTGCTCGAAGGATATTTTTCGGTCCACAACTTTTTCGATAGGGAAAAGATCACCTTTGCACTCCTCAAGGTCGATCCCCATGTTAAAGACTGGTGGGATACTTACTCTAGGCAAAGGGTCATGGAGGAATATACAATGTTTGTGGCAGCCCCTACATGGGATTCCTTCCAGGATGCCATTAAAGAACAATACTACCCTATTGGAAGCTACGAGGACTAGTACACTAGATGGACCACCCTACCTCAAGAAAGGGACTAGACAGTACCAAATTTCACCAACATTTTCCATACCCTACGTGGAAAATTGGGTATCAAAGACTCTAATCGTAATCTGGTGCTTAAATACCGAGGCTTCTTGCATAGATATATTCAAACATAAATGGATTTCCTGGACATTGCCTCATTGGGCATGACTTATAGATACATTGTCAAGATCGAGCAGAAATTTAAGCAGAAACGACGAGATTTTGGATCTGCAAACCCCTCACAGCTAAAGCAGGGCAAAGGAAGCCCCAACCCACACAATAAGGGACCAAGTCAAGATGGTCTCCCTCAGGACAATCAGTCCAAGATGCAACACAAGACAGGAAATGGGAAGATGAATAAGGACACATGAAAATGGTGTGTGTACCATAAAATTCCTTGGCACAACACCGAAGGATGTCGCTCCAAGAAGTCCCTCATGGTCAAGTTGAAGGCTTCTGAGTCAGAAGTCGATTCTGATTCCGACTCAAATCCTGAAGGAGGGAAGTGGATTTTTTATGTTGAACCCAGTACCACTATGACTACCACAAAAGTCCCGCCAAGAAAATCAAAAGAACCAGAGGAAGGGGAACGCCTCTTTCACTCGCATATGTGGTTCAAGGTGGATTCAATTCATTTCATTGTCGACAACGGTAGTCAAAAGAAATTAATTTAAGAAAAGGGCGTCAAGAGGCTAGACCTACCAATGACACTGCACTCGCATCCCTACACCATCAGTTGGCTTCGTCAAGGAAGATATCTCTCTGTTAGCCAACAATTTTGTCTGTCCTATGACATCAAGCCTTTCAAAGATGAGGTACTCTGTGATATTTCTCCCCTTGAAGTTTGTGATTTTCTTTTAGGACAACCATATTTTTGGAAGCGTCATTTTGTGTATGAGTCTAGACCCCTTAGTGTTATTATTACTTTGGGTAGACAATTGTACAGGATCCCATATGTAGCGCCCCCTACTGCTATTTCTTTAATATATGGTAAGCAATGAAGTAAGGTCATTTCACAGACCAGGAAGTTTGTCTTCTTTGTGATCCGTGCTCACAATAAGCAGAAGTTCGTCGCCACATCCATGGCCTCTATACAGTGCATCTCTTTGCAAGAGAAGAAAGGGGACAGGATCATGGAATAATACAAAGACATCTTCTCCTCACTTGATCTGACCCCTGACGCAACTCTACCTAATGGACCAGTATATCAGCGCTTGCTGATGGATAATAATGAAATCAGACGTCAGATCCAAGATATTCTTCTAAAGGGGAACATCAAACCCAAATCCTCCCCTTGCGGAAGCACGATTATACTGGTGCAGAAGAAGGACGGGACTTGGTGACTCTGCATTGATTACAGAGCCTTAAACAAAATCACAGTTAGGAACCACTACCCTATTCCCAGGATTGATGACGTTCTTGACCAACTCAAGGGGGAAATGTTCTTCAGCAACATTGACCTAAAGTCTGGCTACCACTAGGTTCCCATCAAACCAACTGATGTATGGAAGACAACCTTCAGTTCTAGAGAAGGTCTCTACGAATGGTTAGTCATGCCCTTTGGCTTTAAAAATGCACCAGCCACTTTCATGAGGTTGATGGATGATGTATTGAGACCCTTCACCAACTCCTTTGTGGTATTATATTTGGATGACATCCTCATCTTCAACATAATGTGGGAGGAGCACATGCGGCATATTTAGTAGGTTTTGAGCACTCTGCGGCAGCACAATATTTATGCCAACTTGGAAAAAATACTATTTTGGCATGAACAAGATCCAATACTTGGGCTACATTGTTGATGAGCATGTGGTACATGTTGATCCAGCTAATATCCAAGTCATCCATGACTGTCCAACCCCAACCACATTGACTGAGATTTTGAGCTTCTTGGGACTATCCAACTTCTAACGACAGTTCATGATGTGATTCTCCCATATTGCATGGGACTTCATCCAGGTGACCAAGTTCGTGTGGGGGAAGGATCAACAATGAGAATTCAATGACCTGAAGCATCGCTTGTGCTATGCTCCAGTAATATCCTTGCATGATATGCAACAACCATTTTAGATTGAGACTAATGCATCTGACTATGATGTGGGTGCAGTTCTCACTCAACACGAGCATCCGGTGGCATACCATAGTGAGACACTCTTTGATAATGTTTGGAAATACCCCATATATGACAAGAAAATGTATTCCATTGTATAGGTCTGTCATCAATGGGAACATTACATTTTGGGGAATGAGACGATCATACACACTGATCACAAGCCTCTGCAATTCATATAGACACAGGGGAAATTGCAGAATGACCACCATCAGAAGTGGTCCACCTACCTGCAACAGTTCCATATCAATATTAAGTATAATATAGGTATATCCAATCGTGTCACTGACTACCTCATTCAACCTCCTGTGGCTGCACTCACCACCGTGCTTCATTCATGTGGACATGAATCATCTGAGTGGCCCCAACTTTATCAACAAGATCCAAACTTCACCACCACATATCAAATCTTGGGTACAGGCACAACTATCATTGATTTTAACATTTAGGATGAACTCTTATGCCACCTAGGCCATTTATGTGTTCCTACAAGCGAGCGTGCAAACTTAATTTTGGAAGCCCACTACAGTAGGGTGGCAGGACATTTTGGCATAGAGAAAATTGTGGTTGTTCTTCAAAAAAAAATTTATTGGCAAAAACTTCGATGGTACATCAAAAGGTATATCAGATCTCTCACTACATGTGACATTCCTAAGCCATCTCTCAAGAAGAAAGGCTTATACACCCCTCTTTCTATTCTCGAGAAGCCTTGGGAATCCATCTCAATGAATTACATGTTTGGATTTTCGTCCACCAAGAAAGGAAATGACTTTGTTTTTATGGTCGTTGATCAAATTTCAAAGATGGCCATCCTCACAACCTATAAGACGAATGTCTCAGTGGCAGATACTGCCAAGATCTTCTTTGAATGAATGTGGGTCCACTTTGGGATACCACAGACCATCATCTCCGACTGAGACAATAGTTTCCTCAACACCTTTTGGTCGAGTCTCTGGTCTCTGTTGGAAACCAAGCTCAGAAACTCCAATTCTTATCACCCCCAAACCAATGGCCAAATAGAGGTTGTCAATTGGATGATTGTGCACATCCTGGGCATGTACAATTCTACGCATCCACATACATGGGATGAGAGTCTCCCATATATCCAACATAGTTACAACATGGCTCTCCATAGTTCCACCAACCATATCCCATTTTAGGTGGGTCTAGGATTCCAACCCTTGGGACTCATTGATGTTGCACTTCCTCTTGCCACCGCACAGACAGACTCTTTCCCTGATCAGTCTACGATCGACAAAGCTACCATATTCATTGAGCGGATTCAGCACATCCGCCAATAGGTCCAGGAAATTTTGAAAAAATCCAATGCTAAGTACAAGCAGTTCCATGATCAACACAGGGTACCACACCAGTTTTAGGTTAGAGATGAAGATTGGTTTACATTTGCAGAAGGAGCGTATCACTGGGCCCCATCAAAAACTTCACCCACTTCGGTATGGGCCTTACACTATCACCAAGGTTGTGGGTAGCAATGCTTTTGAGATCAACACTCCACCCTTCCTTGGTTTGCATCTAGTATTTAGTGTGGACCTGCTTCATCCATATTTTCCACCATTATTGGACACCTCCGAGATCACAAAACAACTGAAACCCATAGAGCTCAACCCTAATTGCATTGAACAATCATCCATTGACCTAATAGTGGATACACAGGTCAAGGGCATTCACCAATAGTGGATCTAACTTTATCAGGTTGTCAAGGTAGGGTAACTCCTACACCAAGGCAAGTGGCTCACCCAGGACCAAATCTAGCAGAAGTTTCCTCACCTGATGGGGGAAATCAATGCAATGGAGACTATTTCTTCCTAAGGGGGGAGGATTGATCCAGGTGGATATTGGTGCCCACCCACCTATTCCAACTAGCTCCTCGTGTCCATTTTTGTTCAGCATGTTCTTCTGTACTACTTTGTAATTGTGGCTTCTACAATCATGGGGTTGTTTGTAGCCCCACACATCCTCAAGGTGGATATGGGTGGCCTCTTGCCTAATCCAACTGGCTTATGTTGTATGTTTTCCTGTCATCACATCTTGTTTTACTTCCAGGGCCGTTTTTGGGCCCTAAACGTTGTTTTTTTGGCTTTCCAAAGTCAAACTATAGACGAAGTTAGAGATTGATGGTGGAATGTGTAGTTCTCTGAAATAACTTTTCAACTGGCTATCACATGCCTAAAATGGAGGTCGTATGCGAAATTTATGACCCTGCGAAGTTTAGGTACCAAATTACACCAACTTACACATAGGGCCCACATGATGTTTGGTGTTTCAACTTCTAGGGTTAGGTTTTTGGATGTATAGAGTTTTGGCATTCATGAGTAATATCAAAAAGGCCTTTGGAGCCTCATTGTAATCCATTCTGCTTAAATGGATGCACATAGTAGCCACATCTCTTCTCAGAGATATTTTACCACCATTTGAGCAAGTGTTTTAGTTCTGCAGTTTTACAGTTTCAACCTATTTCATTATTTAATAGAAGATATTGTTCACTGGATATTTTTATTATTCTTCATGTCTTTGTGTTTATTGTATTGAGTTTGTTAATCAATTTGTTCTACTTCTAAATCCAGATCAGTAGTATCAAGGAGGTCTGATCTTCATTTATTTTTCTTCGTGCATGTCCTCGACAATATCTAGATACAAGAAGTTGGGACTCGAACCAATCGACGCATTACAATAATTGTCACGCTGAGCCCAAAAAAAACCCACGAGGGACGAAAATAAATGTGATGGAGCAAGAGATCCTATGAAAATGTTGCTTGAGGAACCCCTCACGTGACAAAGGAACGAAATGATGGAAAAATTCACGCAGATCTTTCAACGACTGCCCACAGGATCAACATCTTCATTAGGCGGCCATGCAACCCCGTTCAAGGTACAAGTAAATTTTGATATTCCATTCTTTGAAGGACAAATAGATGTGGATGCTATAGATAAATGGTTGAATCTGCTCAAAGGAAATTTTTCAGTCCACAATTTTTCTGATAGGGAAAATATCACTTTTGCACTCCTCAAGGTCATTCCCCATGTTAAAGACTGGTGGGATACTTACTCTGAGCAAAGGGACATGGAGGAATCTACAATGTTTTTGGTGGCCCCTAAATGGGATTCCTTTCGAGACGCCATTAAAGAACACTACTACCCTATTGGAATCTACCAGGACCAGTACACCAGATGGATCACCCTACATCAAGAAAGGGACCAGACGGTACAAGATTTCATCAATATTTTCCATACCGTATGAACCAAATTGGGTATCAAAGGCTCTAAGTGACATCTAGTTCTCAAATACCAAGGTTGTTTGCATATATATATTCAAACAAAAATGGATTTCATGGACATCGCCTCATTGGGCACGGCTTATAGATACATTGTCAAGATGGAGAAGAAATTTAAGAAGAAATGACGAGAGTTTGGATCTGCAAACCCCTCATAGTCGAAGCAGGGAAAAGGCAGCTCCAACCCACACAACAAGGGACCAATTCGAGATGGTCTCCCTTAGGAAAATTAGTCCAAGTCACAACAAAAGAAGGGAAATGAAAATATGAAGAAGGACATAGGTAAATGATGTGAGTACCATAAAAGTCCTTGGAACAAGACCGAAGAATGACGCTCCAGGAATTCCCTCATGGGTGAGTTGAAGGCTTCCAAGTCAAAGGTTGATTCTGATTTCGAGTCAAATCCTGAAGGAGGGAAATGGATTATTGATGTTGAACTGGGTGCCACTGTCACTACCACCAAAGTCTTACAAAGCGGACCAGAAGAACCAAAGGAAGGGGAACGCCTCTTTCACTTCCATATGCAGGTCAAGGGGGGCTCTGATTCATTTCATTGTTGACAGCGGTAGTTAGAAGAAATTGATTTCAGCATAGTTCATCAAGTGGATTGACCTTCCAATGACACCGCACCCGCAACCCTACACCATCAGCTAGATTCATCAAGGAAGATATCTTTATGTCATCCAACAGTTTCGTTTTCCCTACAACATCAAACTTTTTCAAAGATGAGGTACTGTGTGATATTTCTCCCCTTGAAGTTTGTGATGTTCTTTTAGGACAACCATATTTGTGGAAGCGTCATGCTATGTATGAGTCTACACCCCTTATTGTTATTGTTAATTTGGGTAGACAATTGTACAGGATCCTAGAGGTAGTGGCGCCTACTTCTATTTCTTTAATCTCTGCTAAGAAATGAATTAAGGTCATTTCACAGACCGTGAAGTTCGTCTTCTTTGAGATCTGTGCTCATAGTAAGTAGAAGGTCGTCGCCACATCTGTGCCCCCTATACAACGTCTCTCTTTGCAACAGAATCAAGTGGACAGGATCATGGAATAATACAGATACATCTTCACCTCACCTACAGTGTTAACCACACACTACCAAGTCAAGCATCCAATTGATCTGATCCCCAACGCACCTCTACCTAATGGACTAGTCTATCGACGCTCGTTGATGGAGAATGAAAAAATCAAGAGTCAGATCCAAGAGCTTCTTCAAAAGGGGCACATGAGACGAAGATCCTCCCCTTGCAAAAGCCCGATTGTACTAGTGCAGAAGAAGGACAGGACTTGGTGTCTCTACATTGACTACAAATCCTTAAACAAAATCACAGTTAGGAATCACTACCCCATTCCCAGGATTGATGACCTTATTGACCAAATCAAGGGGGAAAATTTCTTCAACAAGATTGACCTGAAGTCTCGCTACCACCAGGTTCTCATCAAACCAACTGATGTATGGAAGACAACCTTCAAGTCTACAAAAGGTCTCTACGAATGGATGGTCATGCCCTTTGGCTTAAAAAATGCACCATCCACTTTCATGAGGTTGATGGATGATGTATTGAGACCATTCATCAACTCCTTTGTGGTAGTATATATGGATGAAATCTTTATCTTCAACAAGAATGTGGGAAGAGCACATGCAACATATTCAATAGGTTTTGAGCACTCTGCGACAGCAGAAGATTTATTCCAACTTCGAAAAAGTCTCTTTTGGCATGAACTGGGTCCAATACTTGGGCTACATTGTTGATGAGAATGGGGTACATGTTGATCCAGCTAAGAGCCAAGTCATCTAGGACTGGCCAACCCCAACCACATTGACCAAGCTTCGAAGCTTCTTGGGACTAACCAACTTCTACCGATGGTTCATGTTGGGATTATCCCATATTGCATGGGCCGTAAACCAGGTGACCAAGGGCAGTGGTAGGGCCAAGTTCTTGTGGGGGAAAGATAAGTAAGGAGAATTCGATTATCTGAAGCATCTCTTGTGTCCTACTCCAACACTCTCCTTGATCGATCTGCAACAACCATTCGAGACTGAGACTGATGCATCTGACTATGTTGTGGGTGCAGCTCTGACTCAACACGAGCATCTGGTGGAATACCATAGTGAGACACTCTCCCATACTCTCCAAAAATATCCCACCTATGACAAGGAAATGTATTCCATTGTACAAGACTTTCGTCAATGGAAACATTACATTCTAGGGAAAGAGACGATCATACACACTGATCACAAGCCTCTGCAATTCATATAGACACGGGGGAAATTGAAAAACAACCACCAATAGAAGTGGCCCACCTACTTGCAACAATTCTGTCTTAATATCAAGTATAAGACAGGTATCTCCAATTGTGTCACTGACTACCTTAGTCAGCCTCATGCGGCTGCAATCACCACTATGCTTCATTTCTGTGGACATGAAGCATATGAGTGGCCCCAACTTTATCAACAATATCCAGAATTCGCCACCACATATCATCTCTTGGGTACAGGCGGAACTGTCACTGATTTTCACATTAAGGACAGAGTCTTATGCCACCTGGGCCATATATTTGTTCCTACAAGTGAGCGTGCAAAGATTATTTGGGAAGCCCACTATAGTCAAGTGGCAGGACATTTTGGCATAGAGAAAATTGTGGTCGTTCTTCAGAAACATTTTTATTGGCCAAAACATCGACAAGACATCAACATGTATATCAGATCTTGCACTGCCTATGCCATTTCCAATTCATCCATCAAGAAGCAAGGCTTATACATCCCTCTTCCTATTCTTGAGAATCCTTGGGAATCCATCTCAATGGATTACACGTCTGGCTTGTCGTCCACCAAGCAAGGAAATGACTGGTCATTGATCAGTTTTCAAAGATAACCATTCTCATAGACTGTAAGATGAATGTCATAGAGGTAGATACTTCCAAGATCTTCTTTGAAGGAGTGTGGGTCCACTTTGGGATACCACAGACCATCATCTCTGACCGAGACAACAGGTTCCTCGACACCTTTTGGTCAAGTCTCTGGTCTTTGTTGGTCACCAAGCTGACAAAATCCACTACTTTCCACCCCCAAATTGATGGCCAAACAAAGGTCATCAATTGGATGATTGTGCACATCCTGCACATGTACAATTCTATGCATCCACGTACATGGGACCAAAGTCTCCCATATGTCCAACACAGTTACAATAGGGCTCTCCATAGTTCCACCGACCATAGCCCATTTCAAGTGGTTCTAGGATTCCAACCCATGGGACCCATTGATGTTGCACTTATTCTTCCCACCGCATAGACAAAATCTTCCCCTGATCAGTCTGCGATCGACAAAGCCACCAAATTTATTGATCAGATTCAGCACATCTACCAACAAGTCCAGGATATTTTACAGAAATCCAATGCTAAGTACAAGCAGTGCCATGATCAACATAGCGTACCACACCAGTTTCAGGTTGGCGACAAAGTCTACTTACATTTGCAGAAGGATCTTGTCACCGAGCCCCATGGGAAGATTCTCCCACTTCGGTATAGGCCTTACACTATCACCAAGGTTGTGGGTAGCAATTCTTTTGAGCTGAACACTCCACCCTTCCTTGGTGTGCATCTAGTATTTAATGTGGACATCCTTCGGCCATATTTTCCACCGTTATTGGACACCTCCGAGATCACAGGACAATTGACACCCATAGAGCTCAACTTTGACTACATGGAACAAGTATCCACTGACCATATAGTGGACACACAGGTCAATGGCACTCGCTAGCAGCAGATCCATATTTATTGGGTTGTCAAGGCAGGGCAACTCCTACACCAAGGCAAGTGGCTCACCTGGGGAGAAATCCAACAGAATGTTCCTCACTTGATGGGGGAACTCAATGCAATGGAGACCATTAATTCCTAATGGGGGAGGATTGATCCAGGTGGATATTGGTGGCCACCCACCTATTCATACTGGCTCCTCGTGTCCATTTTTGTTCAACACATTCTTCTTTACTTCTTTGTAATTGTGGGTTCCACACTTCTGGGGATGTCTGAATCCCCACATATCCTCTAGGTGGATATAGGTGGCCTATCACTTAATCCAACTATCTTATTTTGTATTTTTTCATGTCATCACATCTTATTGTACTTCCAGGGTCGTTTTGGGGCCCTAAATGTTGTTTTTTTGGCTCGCCACAGTCAAACTATAGACAGAATCAAAGTTTGACGGTTGAATGTGTAGCTCTCTGAAATACCTTTCCAATGGGATATCAACCTAAAATGGAGGTCGTTTGCAAAATTTATGACCCTGGGAAGTTGAGGTACCAAATTACACCAACTTACCCATAGGGCCGACATGACTTTTGGCGTTTCACTTTCTACGGTTAGGTTTTTGTATGTCTAGGGTTTTGGCATTCATGAGTAATATCAAAAAGGCATTTGGAGCCTCATTGTAATCCATTATTCTCATATGGATGCATGTAGCAAACACATCTCTTCTCAGAGATAACTACCATCATTCGAGCAAGTGTTTCAGTTCTGCAGTTTTACAGTTTCAGCCTATTTCATTATTTAATAGAAGATATTGTTCACTGGATATTTGTGTTATTATTCATGTCTCTATGTTTATTATATTCATTATGTTAATTAGTTTGTTCCACTCCTAAATCTGGATCATCTCCCGATTCGAACTCTTTAACCAATTTGGAAGACTCTAGTTCACCACCTCGGTCAGTCCATCTATTTTAAGATGATATGCATAACTACAAAACAATTTGGAACCCATATTTTTCCAAATTATTCTCCAAAAATGTCCAAGAAATTTTTTATCCCTCTCAAAAGTGAGAATTCTTGGAAGTTCATGTAATCTCACAATCTCTCTAAAAAATAAAACAACCACTTTAGTAGCATCATTGGTTTTATTGCATGGAATGAAATGTGCCATCTTTGAAAATATGTGACATATTTGAAATGTGCCATCATGACCTCTTTGCATCCTATTCAATCCAAAAAAAAAGTCCTTACTTATATATTCCCATGGTCTATCAGGTACCAATAGTGGTGTATACAATCTAATGTTTTGACTCCTTCCTTTTTCAAGTTGGAAACTTATGCAACACTCAACAAACTTTTTAACATCCCTGTTGATGTAAGGCCAAAAATATGTTTCCTTCACCAACATTGTGGTTTTCGGACTGCCAAAATGTCCACCCAAACCTCCCTTACGTAAGTTTTAAACCTGTGAAGTAAAGAAATGCATATAGATTCTTAAGCAAGACAGAAATTAATCAATGGCTCATACACAGAGTACACAGAGATTTTATACCCGAAACCCTCAACTGGGAAAACCTTTCTTATATTCATTATATTGAATTTCACCATTTACCATACAATATATACAATGTTTTTAGGTATTCCGTAGATACCAAAACCCTAATCCCTAAATCTGGGATTAATTTACAAAATCCGCTAAAAATAGAAAGAACCACCCATACAATACATACTAGTGCGAGGGATCGTCAGACGCAGTTGTCATATCTGACGCGCCCACACACACACATGCAAAGAATATAACACATACCCAACATTCTCCCACTTGTTGTTTTCTTTGCATCCAGGGGTCC
>JZKD02S0194098.1:11928-22509 GCA_000966675.3 Picea glauca | reverse complement strand
TGTGAGGACAATCTATGAACATATGATCTCCTTTACAACCCCAACATTGAATAGGTGGATGCCTTGGCCTTTGAACCCCTGCCTCAATAGATCCGGGTTCTCTAGAGGTTGGCTGTCCCTGAGGATTATTTTTGAAGATTGGTGGCTTAGATCCCTTCTTCCTCTGATCCACCTTGAATTTCTTTTTGTCTTCCCAAGATTTTTGGAAAGTTGGCCTTGCTTTTTGCTGATCATATAGGCATTTATCTCACTTTATGGTATCCTCCAATGTCTTGGGATCATCATATTGTATTTTGTCACCGATGAATGATGAAAATCCACTCAAATACCTCTGAATATTAACTATCTCATCCTTGATGAAAGAAACATACTTCAACATTTCTAAAAACCTTCTTTCATATTCATCTATGGTCATACTCCCAAGCTTGAGTTCAAAGAACTCTTTCATTTTCTTGTCATAGTATCTCTTAGTCAAGTATTTCTTCTCAAAATACTTCTTGAATTCTCTCCAAGTAACACCTTTCTCTTTAATGTGCCACACCTGGACAAGCTGATCCCACCACATGGATGCCTTTCCCTTGAGTTGATAGATGGAAATTCTACCTTCTGCATGAGAAGAACAATTATGCAATTGAAAATGATTTCTCATGCCCAACAACCATGTCTCTGGATCTTCATCCTTCTTATGCTCACCATCAAATGTAGGAGGTTTGATTTTGTTCATTTCTCCTCATAGCTCATCCACCTCAGAACTCATATGATTCATGAAAGGGGATGGACTTGAGCTGTTGTGTGCCCTCTTATTGGAATATCTTGGGGAGTGATGGCTATGTATTCTAACACTTCTTGTTCTTCTTTTCTCATCAGGAGACCCGTGACTTCTTGATTTGCTTGAACCACTCTCCTTATCCAATTTCTTTTATATTATGTTCAAGCTATGCATTAAATTCATGTTGAAGTCCTATTGCTTCTCCTTGGCTCTCATAAGTATTTCATTATCATATTTATGGATTTGGACATCCTTCTGCAAATTTTGATCTCTACCATATTCATGTTTTCATCCCTTCCTTCTCCATGTCCATTGGAGTTTGTTCCTTCAATGCCCAAATGGACATCCATCCCTCTGATCTCATCCTCCTGGATGTAATTCCTTTGTGCATATTCCATTCCTTTGGACTCTGTGCTAATCTTGATCTGATCTATTTGTTGTTAACTCTACAAAATATGCAGCCAACAAAACTTTGTCAGGTTAATTGACTTCAACAATTTCATGAAAAATATGAACCATTCTGGTTCAATAATATATCATAAATATTTCTTCCGATTTTACGAAGCATTGAATGCCCAGATCAATTTTCTGGGTGCATATTTATATTATTATGTCCAACACCTTTCCAACACCTTCTCCCATGCTCAATTCTAAGTCTTGAGTGGAAAGTTATGGTTATTTGAAAATTTCCCATTATTTTTTCTGTTCACACTTCAACTGGGCGCAACTCTACACTGTAATTATGAATTTTTGCACCTACTCCATTGGATTTTTCGTAGGATATCAATTGTGTTTCTTCATATACATATTATGAACACTCTGTCCAAGTTTCACCTTTTTCTGGGCTCCGGGATGCTAGTTACAGGCTGCTGAAGTTCTAGGCAGATTCATGTTTTTGGTCTGGAATGCTACATGTACCTTATTTTCCATATTAAACATTTTTAACATGCCCAAAAATTTAATTCAGCTCTGGTACTGTCTTCTATGGTTCAATATCTTTCCATTGACTAATCCTATGCCTCAATCTGATTCAAGAGCATAAAGTTATGGCTCTTTGAAGTTAGTTGGGTCTTAAAATTTACCCTCCACTGTTTGTGTTGTAACTTTGTCATAAAAGCTCCGTTTGATGAATAGTTTACACCATTAGAAATCTCTCTCCGAGCTCTTTTATTTGAGCTATAAAAATAACCTGTAGCTTGGAAGAGTCTTTTCTCGTCGTTTTCGAGTAGCTAAAAATGTTGTTAAGGCCCTCAAAAACGCGCTGCAAAAAGATGACGTTCAAATGATATAAAACGTCGCAAAAAATCTTTGGTTTTCTGTTGTTGTTCACCCTCCAAACGACTTCGCGTGCACAAGTTTCAACCTGTACACATATATTTATCATGCATAACAAAATCACAATGAAATCATGCTTCGCGAACCTATAACCACTGTGCATCACTTATTTGTCGAGCCAATAACTGACGCACACTACTTTTGTGTCGTGCGCCAATACCCACCGTGCAAAATTTTGGTTCTTACACTATTACCTGTTGTGCACAATTTTTGTATCGCGCATTGATATTCCGCGCACATTTTACTCTACTCGTTGTACCATGCCAAATTTTAGTACGCCCCTGCCGCACACCATTAACTAAACTGTCGCATGACAACATATACTCATATTACGCGTGCAACAACCAAACTCCTCTGTGCTCTGTCAATACTGCGAACACCACATGCGCCATTATTATGTGTGTTCACACTGCATGCACCTTATTATGCATATGCACACCACACAATTCTAAATTTAGTGTGCACACCCGCACATCAACATTTTTCCGCGCGACGCTAAAATTTAGTGTGCACACCCACACACCAACATTTTTCCACGCAGCGCCAAAATTTAGCACGCATACCCGCACACCAACATTTTTCTGTGTGGCGCCAAAATTTAGTGTGTGCACCATCATGCCAATATTTTTCTGCATGAAACCAAATTTTAGCGCACGCCCGCAGGCCAATATTTTTCCGTGTGACGTCAAAATTTAGTGCGCGCACCCGCACACAAACATTTTTCTATGCGGCACCAAAATTTAGTGCGTGCACCAACATGCCAATATTTTTCCGCACGACACGAAATTTTAGCGCACGCGCCTGCATGTCAATATTTTTCCGTGCAGCACCAAATTTTAGCGCGCGCACCCGCAGGCCAATATTTTTCTGCGCAGTGCCCAATTTTTACATATCACAAGCTTTTTACTATGCATTGTGCATTTTTAGTGTTCCCACCTGCGCACATTTATTTTTATGAGCATCAATTCCTCGTGAATTTTGCTACAAAAATTGAGGCTTTTGCTTAAATTTTTCCTGGTTTTTACCATAGACATTCTGCAACTATGAAATTTTTTCAATTTCNTCACAAGCTTTTTACTATGCATTGTGCATTTTTAGTGTGCCCACCTACGCACATTTATTTTTATGAGCATCAATTCCTCCTGAATTTTGCTACAAAAATTGAGGCTTTTGCTTAAATTTTTCCTGGTTTTTACCATAGACATTCTGCAACTATGAAATTTTTTCAATTTCATCCAGATAACACCAGTTCAACCTCTGCAACAACAAATCGCTGTGGGTTGACATTTCTGGAAAAGTTTTTTCCCACACTCAATTCACGAATTGAGAATTTTAATTACAAAATTCGCTCCATCTGTCATGGCTTCACTGTAACTTAAAATTTGATCAATTCCAGGCCTGAATTTGCTAGAACAGATATTAAATCAATAATATCTCACCACATCACCGAATTTCTCAATTTTCTCATGATTTTAACAACAAAAATTGGGTATTTTGCCCAATTCCATGTCGTTGCTTCTAATTTTTACCATGGATACTCAACAACTTGAAATTTGGCCACTTCAAAATCAATCCTCTATGAAATTTCGCTTCAAATCAACTTGCTCGGCCCATCCAGGCTCAGTGTTGAAAATAGAAGATCTGATAACATATTATAACATGCCGGGCCACCCAGGCTGGGCCATGCTACTCCAAAAAATGCTTTTATTCTCTGCTCAACATACTATAACATACCCAACATCCAACTGAAATATGCCACATAAAATTTTTGAACTGCATGCAATTAAAACATATACAAACAGAACTCATGCATAAATTTATATATAAAATGTAAACATATAAATACATTCCATAAATGCATGGATTCATACTGAAATAACAGTAAACATACACATGCAACATATACAGGAAATACCCATAAATATAAACACATTTATAAACCACAAAAAGGATAAATCCATAAAAATAAACACGTAAATAATTATGTTGCATGTAATTTATCACACAAATTGACACTTATCTTAGTAATAATATCACCAACTGCATGCAGACCTTCCACGAACCTCCTAGCCTTAGACCACACTGCTCATAACTCTCAGCGGTGGGTCAACCACGAGCTGGGACTAAACTCCACCTGGGTAAAGGGATTCCTAACCAAGCTGACTATCTTAGACAACAAGAAAGACTCCGTCACATGTGCCAACTCAAACTAACAGCCTACAGTCTCTCATTCCCCACATGATTGTCCCACCCCAGGAAGTGTGCCCCTTCTCTGCTCAATAGTCCTTCGGCCATCCCATTTCCTTTCCGAGCTTCAACAATAGGCTGGACAGGAAGTCTTAGAGCCCTGTAGCTATAGTTTAGCACCTTCAGAATCAATTCCCAAAAATTCTCTCACCCAGAGAGAAATTTCTCACAGGCCTGAAAACCCGCCTCTTCAATATCCCATGGGCATGACAACCCGCTTCTTCAATCCAACTCCCAAGATAACCAGGTACACAAACAGGTATGGTTATGGATACAGGTTCAGGTATAGTGATAGGAAGGTACAAAGGATAGCTCAATGAGTGAGTGTATGATCATGGAAAAATTGACCGAATGATTGAATGATGGAAGGAATGATCGGAAAATGAACAAAGTCCAAACTATATGTATGCATGTCCCCAAATTGACACTTTTCATTTTGGGAGCTACTTTGGCCCACTTGTCCCCATCCTTGGAACTTAGGATAAAATAATTATCATAAGAAATATTAATATAATATTCCTTTTTGGCTTAAGCTCCCTATCTTAGCCCCTTTTGCTTAAATTTTAGCCCCCCCCTTTCCCTAACTAGTGGAGTTTAGTCCCCCATAATCTGTTATCGTGGTTAGTCTGCGTGCAATGATGTATTTATATTAATGATCAGACATATACAAAAATAGTCTCACTGGCCTTTAACATCTAAGCTCTCCGGCCTAATCATCACAAAACTGGCTCACTAGCCTATAAAACACAACATATACACAAAGGCTCCCTGGCCTCAAAATCGCGTGCACTTAAGTTTCTGCACGTGGTATCCTGGAATGTGCACACTTCATCGTTTTACTGTGGAGTACATGCGTGCACTATACCATGGAAGGTGCATACAAAAATGATGTCAAACAACTCACCATCTTACGTACATTTTTATTTATATTTACAATTGGGTTCCGCCTAAGGGTATTACAATCCCCTCCCCTTATTTATGCACTGTCCTTTGTGCATTATGTACACATATACAACAAAATTTTCAAAAATCCTAAAAAATATGTGGGTATTCTTCCCGCATTGTATCCTCATGCTCCCAAGTAGTGCCCTTAGGACCGTACCACGTCCATTGGACCTTTACAATCCCTATGGCCCAATTTCAGAGCTGTTTGATTTTCCGATCCATAATGCGTACTAGATGCACTTGGAAAGCACCTTCTTGCTCCACCTGAATCACATTCCAATCAATAACATGATTAACATCATGTATATATTTCTTTAGCAATGATACGTGGAATACATTATGAACATACATAGATGCAAGCAATGCAATCATATAAGCTACTCGACCAATCCTCTCAATGATTTCAAACGACCCACAATAGTGAGCTTGCAACTTTGAACAATTTCTCAACTTGAGGGAACTTCTGTTGGCTTTCACTTTCAAGAATATATGGTCCCCAACTTTAAATTCCCTATGAGTTCTGCCCTTATCAACATAACTTTTCTTCCTGTCTTGGGCAACCTTTATTTTTATTTTTATTTTATCATTTGCTCCTCCATTTTTCTAAGTAAATCTGGCCCAATCACAGCTCTATCTACTAGGTTATCCCAACTTACCAGTGTGTTACACTTTATTCCATAAAGTGCCTCAAATGGGCTCATCTTTAGAGATGTTTGGTACCCTTTGTTATAAGAAAACTCTACTAAGTGTAGGTAGTCTTCCCATTTTGATGGTTTTTCCATCACATACATCCTCAACATATCCTCAATTAATTGATTCACCCTCTTTGTTTTTCCATCTAATTCTGGATGATAAGCTGTACTAAAATTCAAATTTGTTCCAAACCCATTAAATAATCTCTTCCAAAAATTTGATGTAAATTTTGGATCTCTGTTAGACACAATTGTCTTGGGTATGCCATGTAATTGAGCAATTTCTCTTATATAAACATCAACAATGTTGGGTACCTTGTGAGTGAGCTTAACTGGAATATAATGGGCAGCTTTAGTAAGCTTATCCACCACTACCATGATAGAATCATGTTTCTTGATTGTTGTAACATCCCCAGCCACCCACAGGACGAGGTATGCTACCTTCAAGCCTACAATTGGACTTTGTACTCTTACTAGTACCTTCTTATTTAATAAGGATGCATATTCTAAAATATTTAGTGACATGCATAGYAATATACAACAAGCATGCATAATCTAAGATTTAGTTAAATGATAATTTAAATACACAACGAAATACATTCATACACAGATAATAATACCACAACAAAGAGCACTTATCTTTATAAAAAGGCGACACCAACTGGCTGCAGACCAAGGACGTTCCACCCAACCGTAGACACCACTGTTCCAAATCTCAACAACAGTGTCACACCCGAGCTAGGGATATGAATCCACAAGGACGGTTCCAGAGTGTACTTGGGTTCCCAAACTAGTCAACTCTCAATCTCTCACAGGTTTCCCAATAGCCACAACAATCCAAGTACCCAACTCTCTTCTACCCAACCTCTACCATCCGAGAGAATGGACCTCCACCCTTCTCTGCCACACAGTTCCTCAAGAAGTACTTCTCCTTTATCCAGGGCCTCCAACACAACTCGTCCAAAATCTCAATGATGGAGCTTTCAGGACTTGTAGTTGTGAGAAAAACAGAGCATAGGCCAACACATCTCAGACATGCAGGCCCCAAGTCATGGTTGGCTTTCACCAATGACCATTACAACCAATTATCCCATGGCTAATCTTCAATAGTTTCTTTCCCTTTACCCTTCCAAGACACAGGTGAAGATGGATCGATGAATGGGTAAGTAAGTGAATGAAAGGGCATGAGGGAAAGAATGGTACAAATGCAGAAGTGAAGGAGCGAACGAGCCAACGACCAACCCCACAATCAGACCAGGTATGGGTGTAAGTATTTTCGTGGGGAATCAAGAACCTCCTGGACTTCCCTAATAAGCTCACGTAAACGATCCCCTCCCTTAGGAAAAAAGAGTAATTAACATAGAAATAAACATTTATCCCCTCAAGCCCCCTCTCTCGTGGAATCATATCCCCCTACAACTCTAGTCCTTATCCATCTAGCAACCAATGATGTGTTTATTATTAATAGTGATCAAAACATTACATTTCTTGGGCATACTGGCCCTTTAATAATTGTTTGGTCACTCAGGCCTCTCAACATTGTAACAATACATTATTTGAAATGGGGGTTCAAAACCCGGGGTGTTACATCCCCTCCCCCTTATCTTGGCACTATCCTCAGTGCATATACAAAATGGAGATCAAAATATCAAATTTATTCAAAAATCTAGGGGTACTCTACCCGCATGACGTCTTCATGCTCCTAGGTAGCATCTTCAGAACCGTAGCAGGTCCACTGAACTTTTACCAACTCTATAACTCGATTCTAGAGCATTTTGACATTTCTGTCCAATACCTACACTGGCTGAACTTGAAAGTCTCCCTCCGTCTCTACCTAAATCATATGCCAATCAATAACATGGTCAGGGTCATGCACAATTTTTTTTAGTAAAGATACATGAAATACATTATGCACATTCATGGAAGCAGGCAATGCAAACATGTATGCAAATGGCCCTATTCTGTCCAATATTTCAAATGGACCAAATAATCTGGTTGCCAGCTTTGTACAACTACCCAATTTCAAAAAACTTTTCTTGGGCTTCACTTTCAAAAGTACATGCTCCCCTACTTTAAATTTTCTAGATATGCTATTCTTGTCTGCATAAACTTTCTGTCTATCCTGAGCTGCCTTTAAATTCTGCTTGATCTTAACCACCTGGTCTTCCATGTCCTTGAGAAACTCCAGCCCAAGTACCAATCTATTTGCTGGGTTGTCCCAACTCATTGGAGTATTGCATTTCCTACCATACAAGGCTTCAAATGGTCTCATTCTCAATGAATCTTGATAACCATTATTATATGTAAACTCATCCAAGTGTAAGTAATCTTCCCACTTAGATGTCTTATCCATCACATACATTCTTAGCATGTCTTCAATTATTCGATTGACCCTCTTTGTTTTCCCATATGTCTGAGAATGATACACAGTGCTAAAGTTTAGATTTGTGCCAAATCCTTTAAACAATACCCTCCAAATATTTGAGGTAAACTTAGTATCTCTGTCCGAGAGGATTGTCCTAGGTATCCTATGCAACCTAGCAATTTCCTTCATGAAAATTTATGCAATATTAGCTGCTGTATGCGTTGTCTTCACAAGCACAAAATGAGCAGCCTTTGTTAATTTTTCAACCACCACCATGATTGAATCATGTTGCTTATTCATTTTGGGTAATCCTATGATGAAATCCATGGTGATCACTTCCCATTTCTTCTCTGAGATTGGCAATGGCTGCAACAAACCCGTTGGGTGCCTATGCTCATCCTTCACCTTCTGAAATTCCATACATTAAGCGATGTAATTAACAACATCTTTCTTCATTCCCATCCAAAAGAACTGGCTTCTTACTGTTGTAGTTGTTTTCTGGTAACCGGGATGTCCAGCATAAGGAACATCATGCATTTCCTTCAACACCAAATTCCTCAGTTCTTCAGAACTAGGAACATAAATTCTATTTTTATGCATGAGTGTTGCGCCTCTTCCGTCACCTTAGTGAGCAAAATAGAGGTGCTTGCAAGCTCAGTTGGGTCTGTTGAGCAAGACAACTACAAGGAAAAGAGTTAGGGAAATAAATAAAAAAAAAACAATTAAGAATTAAACTAAGAAATGCAATAACAACTAAATTCATGAGCATAGAGACATAGAAACAAAAAGAACAATAAGACCCATGTAACCAATGATGAGGATGATATATTAGTGAAAGAGTACACCGATAAGAAAGGTGACTATGAGTCCYTTCTTCCTCCAAGGGAGGGTTCTTGGACCCCCACTAGCAAGCTCTTCTTACAACAAATAAAAATGGAAAATGATGAAAGAACTCTTTGCAAATCCACTCAAGGGGTGAGATGGATTTCCCAATGCAATGGTGCAAATATACTCTTGGCAATGATGGAGTCCTCAAGAGAATAATGGTAGCATAACTTTGCTTTGAATTCCTTGAAAAATGAAGTGTATCCATGGCCTTTTTATAGCATTCCTTTGAGCTATTGTTCAACTAGTTTGTAGTGTGAAAAGAGGCTAATTAGAGCATTTCTAGGTCTTTGACCAGCCATCCAGTCAAATCCAGTCCAGATTTGAGTGTCAAATTGGCTTGGGAGCTGAACCATAAGTGGGTGGGAGGCCGACCACTCTCATAAATGCGTTGTTTCTTAGGTGTGAAACTTTTTGCGATAACAGTCGCGCATCATGCACGATTTCTGTATTCATGTTCTGCGCATGTGCGTGCGCACCCAGTGTCTTCATAGCGCCCTTCAATTTTTCACTACTTTGTATAGTTTTTGACCCTTTATGAATTCTTTGATGTTAATTTAGGTCCATGAATGACTTCATCACTTTTTGACGATGCTGAGTTCTTGTAACCATGTGCGGATGAAATTTCAGTGATAATAGATGCTCCCTGATGGATGAGGTTAGGAGCATACATATAGCCAAAATCCATCAATGTTTCTTCTACTGAGAGTGTTGTTGTAAGAGAGAGAAATAGTGGGATCGTCCAGAGTGATCCGTTGGAGGGAAAAAGGAACCGGTAGAACCCAGCCTTCCATGAGGTGTGTGAAAAAGAAAACTGTGTACAAATGAGGCGGGCATGCCCCATGCTCGTGTCATGTAACTAAAAAAATAGGAATGAAGTGTTGGTGTAGACAACTGCAACACCTGTGGGGGCGGTCGTGATAAAGGCATAAGATAATTCTGTGGATGAACATACTCTGAATAGTAGGCAGTGTTCATGGTAATAAGTATCACCGATTATGTGGTCATTGATAGCCCAACCAAGTTCAGAGGTCTTCGGCAAATGAAAGAACTAACTGCAATAGTCGCAAATTAAGACCCACAGTAACATGAAAAAGTGTTGAGGTCGAATGTTATGGGGGTCAACGACAACAGGGAGCAATTGTGTTTCACCCTGTGCCATCCGAGATCTCTCATTGGGTGGGTAATGAGAATCAAGATATTGTCGCCCTTCTGGAAAACTGTGCTGATGTTGACAAAAAAGGGGGACGCAACTCCCAGAAGCAAAGGGCTTCGTGAAATCTACTAGGTGAGGTGAGGAAGTGGAGGAGGTACATGGACGAATTCAAGATGTAGGAAGACTT
>JZKD02S0194076.1:0-22510 GCA_000966675.3 Picea glauca | reverse complement strand
AACCTTGTAGCTGCCACAGAGCCCAGAGACTTCCGGTCCAGCCTGTTGCTGTAACCCAAGGCAAGGGAGGTTAGCAACCGAAGGACTGTCCAGGTGACAGAGAAGGTGTATACTCCTGGGGTGGAATAGGCATGTGGGGAATGAGGGTCTGTGGGCAGTGAGTGTGAGAGTTTCCTGGGAGAGAATTCCATCCTTGTGGTTGTGTGTTGTTTCCCTGTAACCTCAGCCTAGCCTAGGATTCCTTGTCTTGGGGTGGAGCTTAGTCCCAGCTCGGGGGTGACCCACTTTTGAGCTGATGAGCAGTGCGGTCTACGGCTGGGAGGTTCGTGGAAGGCCTACACTTGGTTGGTGGAACTGCCACTGTTTCAAAGATAAGTACCTGATTATGTTTTAATCATGTTTTGCATGACTCTACTGCTTATGTTATCATGATTTCCGCTGTGTATATGAATTAGTATGAAACGCTATTGATTGTTAATTATGGCAGTAACTCATATGAATACTCTGTTAGAATGTGTTTATTTGTTTGAATGCATGTGGATTATATAATACCGGTATGAGTTATGTACGAAGTGCTCTTAAAGTTTCCTTTTAAGAGCGATTAAGCCATGGTAGCTGAAAAGGTTCGCTACACAACCCCTCCAGCAACAGGTTCATGATAACCTTCAACAAGATAAGAAGGACAACTTCTTCAGTAAGGCAAGCAACGCACCAAGCTTCAGATTTAGCAGAAGTCTCCCCATCTCCCATAGAAACTTGACACAATGGGGACCATTGCTTCCTAAGGGGAGAGGAATGATCCAAATGGATCTTGGTGACTATCCACCTTTTCTACTGAATCACCATTTTGAGCCAGTGGTTTTGATAAACCATGATATTCACCCTTTTGATGGGGAATGGAATGTAATGTCATCTTCATTTGTTAATTACAGACATCATGTAATAATTTCCTAGTGGTCTAATGTACATGCCTACAACATAGTGTTAATGCATCGTATCCCATTAGAACTCTATAGTTAAGTGTGCTCAGGCTAGAGTAGTACTAGGATGGGTGACCGCCCGAGAATTCCTAGTGTTTTACATGCCTATGGCATTTATAAACTTAGTCCAATTTATCCCACATGCATTATGGGAATTGTTCTCCTCTCACTCTCTCATACATAATTTAGGTGGAGGAGGCCCTTTAAGCATGTAATGGAGTGTGATGTAAAGCTTGTTACGAATGAAGCGTAGCCAACATCTCTTTCTTTTCAGAGATAAGCTACCCCATTCTGCTAGTTTTTGTTCTACAATGTTTTTCTCTCTCTTATTCATTAATAGAAGTTGGGTTTCACTATATTTATGTGTTCACCACATTATCTCTATGTATTTCCTTGTTATATATCGGTTATATTTTTGTCTTCATGTCATTCTCAAAATAATTCAGATCAACTTTACCCATAGCCTAAAGTTGGCAAGAGGAAAGTGGGTCCCACCTTGACTCGCGCCCCATGCCACATGGACCTGCCTGGTCATGTCGCATCACCATGACACACGCGATCCCACTCAATCAAGGTTTGACACTTTAGTGAGGGAGGTTTGACACTTCAACGCTTTGACATTCACCACACCCTCCTATCCTCAAATCTCATGGAACCCTGGAGTCCCAAAGTCTTGAAGTTTCGGGATCCTAGAAAGGGTCCCACACACGCACTTAACTTAAGGTTTATCATGTGATTTATTTAATCCCTCTAAGTAATTAATCTTCGGCCTTCAGCCAAAGCCTCGGTTACATTCTACTGTGAACTCTCAAAGTCCTAAAGTCCTGGAATCTTAGAAGTTCCATGGACTGTTGGTCTAAGACCCTTCGGGTTTCTTCTCGACCGCTCGATCAAGGATAGTGGAAGGATAGAATAAGCGGGATTAATAACCAACAAAAAAAGTTAGCCATTCTTTCTTGACCACTTCATATGGTAACATTCTGGAAGGTTGAAAGGTTTGGAAAATGCAAGATTCGCGAAGTCACAGAGTCACAAACTCCTGCTAGCTCTCCGATCAAGTGACAATTTCGGGTAACATCCTCACCGTTGAACCCATGGAAGGACAAGGATGAGGATCACGTTGTTGATCTATGATCAAGATCAACGGTGGATGGAATACCCATGGTCAAAAGCTGGTAGGTGTTTAATGATAAGGTGGACACCATGATAATGACTATCGGACCGCCAATTGCTTGTCAAATCGTTTGGTCATCGTTCCAACAGGTTACCTTCGACAAAAGTGGATATTGTGAGGTTCCAATGTCTTGAAGCCTAGAGGCTTAGATCCTTTTGAGCATGGAAAAAGGTTCTATGTCCTAATTATATGAGACTCAACAAGCCCCGAGAGCTATAGTCTCGAATCGTGTACGAGATTTGGTTAAGCCCACGGACTTAAGCCCGTGGTCACTCGGAAGAATGGTTTGAAGGAAGCGCCTTTCGCCTACATAACTCAAAATCTATAGCAAGGAAGGAAATCTTGAGGGATTGAAGAGTTCGGTACCGTCCTGTAGAGTTGGTCTCGACTCTGGATTTGTGAATTCAATCCCTAGGTTATTCCATTGAGGAAATTAGCGCATATACAGGTTCAAACAGAGGCCAAATCCCCTTCTTCCCCAATTCCTTTCAAACCCATTATTCACAGGTGTGCTTTGCTAAATAAGATCAAATAAGAATCCATTGACAGGATATGGGATTTAATTTCTACTTCAAACTTCCCAGACCGCTAGGCCATTAGAGCCACATACTCTACCATTCAATGATATAACAATCATGCCATCATTTAACTTAGGAATTACATATTACCACAAAACAATCAAGGTAAAATAAAACTTAGAGTCACACTTATCTTAAACTTTGGAATTTAGTTGGCAACTGCTGAAAGGGGTTCCATTTTCCACCCAATCATATGCACAATTCTTCTTGGAGTATTCCTCAACTGGCCACCCCCCTAGCTAGATCATGATTCCATGAGAGGGATTCTCCTTGATCTCAACAACATCAAGGGACAAAGGTTACTCTCCTTTTCCCATAGGAATCTAGCAATCCAATTTTTAATCCACCAAGATGATCCAGGTGGATATCGATGGCCACCCACCTATTCCAACTGGCTCAAAACAATCTTCTGACAATTTACTATTTTTAGCATGTTTTCGATTCCTAAACTTCCGTGGCCATTTTGAGAGCCTAAATGAAGTTTTTTGGGGATAAAGCACCTTAATGATAGCCTAAGGTTTTGATTGAGCCCCCAAAATGAATCTCCTCGACGATACCATTCCAAGGAGCTATTGTGCACCCCAAACAAAGATCGTATGCCAAAGTTACGCCCCTGGGAGGTTGATACACCAAACTACCCAAAACGGGGTCCGCAAAACTGTTGGCTTTTCATCTTCCGGGGTTAGGGTTTTGGACTTTCTTTATGTTAAAAAGGCCTTTAGAGCCTCATTGTAATCCATATTCTTCTTAATATGGGTAGCCATCACATCTCTTCTCAAAGATAAGCTGCCATCATTCTATCAAGTCTTTCACTCTGTATTTTTACAGTCTTGTACATTTCGCTCATTAATAGAAATTGAGTATTACTGTATCTCTGTGTTTATGGTTATATCTATGATAAATATATGTTATATTATTGGATATCTTATATATCTCTGTACATTTCATTATTATATCTCCTCTCATTTCGTGTCGAAAATAATCCAGATCACAAGAAAGGGAGTCTGTTGTGATTACTTACTCAATCACTGCCACTCCATTTATCATCTTGATTAGAAAACACTGTCCAATAATTCCTGTAACCAGAAAAATTTAATCATATATCTCTTCCTAAAAAACAGAGATCCTCGCACACTCTCTTTCTTCTCTGTTTGTCCTCCAGACCATTCATGTGCCTTCTATATGTGCTTATGCCCTCTACCCACAAGTTTTTTCCTCTCTTTTATTGCCTTTCCCAACAAGATTTTGTGGGTCAGGTCAGGAAGTTTTAGATAGTACTCTGCCCATCTCCCTCATTGAATCTTGAGGGAATACTTCCCAACTACCATTCTGATTGGGGATTAAGTTTTTTTGGGCCATAATACTATTCTGGAGTTGCACATTTATATCCATCAAGGTACCATCCTGATAGGGGTAATCTCACCATTACAGGTTCCCCTACCATCCCTTCTCATGCATCATGATCTATCTGGAAACCCTCTTTCAACAGTCATTCCACTAATTTCCTTTCATTTAATAAAAAATATATATACATTAATTTCTATGGTAGGTTTCATTGTTTGTCTAACAGTCATATGGTAGATCTGTTTATAGTTTTTTTCACGGTAATGATAATATTTACAATTTGGGGGGAACAGGGATGTTACAATCCCCTCCCCCTTGAAAGGAACATCGCCCCAGTGTTCTAACTACCGTTGTGGTTTTTATGTATAGCAATGAACAAAAATGGGTATGCCTTTTCCATGGCATCCTCCAATTCCCATGTGGCTTCATCTAGTCCAAAGTGTTTCCACTACACCTTGACCTAGGAAATGGTTTTGTTTCTGAGTTGAGTCTCCTTCCTATCTAGTATGGATTTTGGTTCTAGCATGAATTCTCCTTCTAGTTCCACCTGGATTACAAACCAGTCAATTATATGATTAGAATCATGTACATGTATTTCTTCAATAATGAAACATGGAAAACATTATGTTCTTTCACTGTGGGAGGAAGTGTTAATCTATATGCTACAGGTCCCACTCCATCCATAATTTTAAAGGGTCCACAAAACCGAGGTGCCAACTTGGCACAATCTCCCATGCTCAGGGAACTTCTTCTTGGTTTGATTTGAAGATACACATGATACCCCACTTTGAACTTTGTAGGAGTCCTATTTTTGTCTCCATAGCTCTTCTTCCTGTCCTGAGATATCTTTAGATTCTGTTTTATTCGAACTACTTGTTGTTCCATTTCTTTTAATAGTTCTATCCTAAGGTTTATTCTGTCTACTGGGTTATTCCAGCTGATTGGAATGTTACATTGTCTACCATAGAGAGCCTCAAAAGGACTCATCTTCAATGACTCTTGATAGCCATTGTTATAAGAAAATTATACCAGTGGTAGGTAGTCTTCCCACTTCCTGGGATGATGCATAGCATGCATCCTTAACATGTCCTCTAATACTTGATTTTCCCTTTCTGTCTGTCCATTAGTTTGAGGGTGATAGGCTATACTAAATAACAATTTAGTTTCAAAACCAACAAACAAATATTTCCAAAAAATTGAAGTAAATTTGGTATCTCTGTCCGATATGATTTCCTTAGGAATACCATGCAGTCTAAATATTTATTTCATGAAAATATTGACAATATCTATCGCCTTGAAATTTGACTTTACGGGGATAAAGTGAGCAACCTTTCTTAGCATGTCCACGACTACCATAATAGTGTCATTCTGCTTGGTTGATTTAGGCAATCTTGTGATGAAATCCATGGAGATCATTTCCCATTTCCATTTTGGAATTGGTGGGGGTTGCAATAGCCATGCTGGATGTTAGTGCTCCGTCTTATCCTGCTGACATTCTAGACATTTAGCTAAGTAATCAACTATGTCCTTTTTCAATTCGAGCCAATAAAACAATTTCTTAGTGTCTGTGATCATTTTCTGATAACCAGGATGATCTATATATGGTGTTTTATGTAGTTCATCCATTATGAACCTCTTCAAGTCGCCACAATTTGGAATATGCAACCTACCTTTGTAAGTTAGAAGTCCATCATTCAATAATTGATATCTCTCATACTTCAACCCTGTGGGCTCTTGCTCTAGGTATGATTTCACAGTTTTGAAAAATGCATCTGGTTTTTGTGCACTTCTTAATCTTTCCTTGATGTCTAGTTGTTTGGTTCATAGGTTCTTACAACTGCCAAGTGAATCACTTTCATACTTCTACTAAGGGAATCAACCACCCTATTTTACTTTCCTTTAATATGTTTGATTTCAAAATCAAACTCACTAAGGAGAGCCATCCACCTAGCTTGTCTAGCATTGAGTTTGGGTTGGTTGAACAAATATCTCAGCCCACTATGGTATGTCATAAGTACAAATATTCTCCCTAGGAGGTAATGCCTCCACATTTTTAAAGCATGTAATATGGCAGCCAATTCTAAATCATGTGTCACATAATTGATTTCATGTTCATTCAATTTTCTGGATTTGTAGCAAATCACATGCCCTTCCTGCACGAGGACTCCTCTGAGTCCTTCCTTGCAAGAATATGTACACACAAAGAAATCCTTTCTTGGGTTTGAAATTTTTAGCACATGTGCATTGGTTAAAAGGTGTTTCAACTGTTGAAAACTTTCTTCGCACTCTATTGTTGAAAATAATTTAACTCCCTTTTTGTAAAGGGAGGTGATCAGATAACCAATCTTGGAAAACCCCTTTATGAACCTCCTATAGTATCCAGCTAGGCCAATAAAGGATTTGATATCAGGGACATCCTTTGGTGTAGGCCAATCCATGATGGCTTTGATCTTGTCTGGGTCAACTACCACTCCTTTCTGAGTGATGGCATGGCCTAAGTAGTGGACTTGTTTTTGGAAGAGGTCACACTTACTAAACTTTTCATAGAGTTTGTGTTTTCTCAGCACTTGAAGCACTAACTTGAGGTTTTCTTCATGCTCTTCCCCTCTCTTAGAGTAGATCAGAATGTCATCTATGAAAACCAACAAAAATATGTCCAAGAATTTTCTAAGTACAGTATTCATTAGGCACATAAAGGTGGTCGGTGCATTGGTAATCCCAAATGGCACCACCACAAATTCATAGTGCCCATATCTTGTCCTAAAGGCCATTTTATGGATGTATTCATCATTAATTCAGACTTGATGGTACCCTGAACTTAAATAAATCTTATAAAATATTGTAGTGCCCCTCAGCTAGTCAAACAAGTCATCAATTCTAGGCAAGGGATATTTATTCTTAATGATCATCTTGTTGAGTTGTCTATAGTCTATGCACAACCTGAGTGTGCCATCTTTCTTCTTCATGAAAAAAGTTGGTGCTCCCCAAGGGGATACACTAGGCCGGATGTAACCATTGTCCAACATCTCCTTCAATTGTAGTTTGAGCTCAACTAGTTCTATTGTACTCATTCTATAGGGTGCTCTACACATCGACACTGCTTCGGGTACAAGTTCTATTGAAAACTCAACATCTCTTCTTGGAGGTAGACCTGGTACCTCTTCTAGAAACACTTCTTTGTACTCTCTTAATATAGGATGGTCCCCTAGGTTTGGTTTATTGTCCTCAACAAAGTTAAACACTTATATTTTATACAAAGGACATCTTTTTCTGCAATACTTATTCACTTGGAGTGTTGATATTTGTCTAGACTTCTCGTTTTGAGGTGACAGTTCTCGTTAAGTCGATAACTATGTTAAATTTGAAAGTTAGGATGGAAGGGCTCTACAAAATTGCTCCCTAAGGCTATCCAAATGAATTTTGATGCTATTTGAAGCATGGGATTTGAATTATTCAATGATGAGAATCTTCCCATGCACTCATATTTTTCCACCTTATCTTCCTTTCAGAGTTATTTACCTGCAAAAATGGCCTTTGGCCCATATTGTCAATTTTCCAACACCTTGAAAAAATGCACACTAAGGGCAGATCCCTTATACAAATTACCTACATTCAAATGAAATCACATGATGACATGGAAACCCTTTTATCCCTCAAACATTATCATGAATGATGTTCCACAAGTGATCAAAAATCTTCTATCTCAGTGAGTATGCTTCATATCATCGGAAATAGGGGCCAAATCATTGAAGTGGCCACCAATGCCACAATGGAGCTAGTCAAAGTGTCAAATTTGTCATGGGAGGTCACTATAACCCAATGAAATGTGTGGCAACCGTTTGGTTCATAACCTTTGGCATTTAAATGACCAATCTTCAAATCTTCTTCTAAACTCATATTTTCCCAAATTTTTATTAAGAACTTGAGAAATTGCCCTGTGCGATTTTAGGTGCTAACAATGTCTAACTAGGATTTTTTTTTTATCATTTGTATCAATTTTTTTCTTCTTTTCCAATTGCAACATGCCATATGCCATTATAGTTAATATGTTATTTATTAAATATTTCTAGACTTGATCATTTTTTCCATCTAGGTTAATGTTATCAACTATTTTTGGTCCATTTTTATCTATTCTAGACTTTAGCACTAAACCACACTCCACTCTCTTCTCTAATCCCTTTTTTCATTGCTTAGCTTGTTCTTGGAGTCAATTTTTTATTTTTCTAGTTGTGCTTGGACCTTATATGTTATGTATGCATGTACCTTCTTTATTGCATTCACCATTAATTCTTATTTTGCTACTTGTTATGCATGATTGGGTATGGGGAATTGAAAGTGATGTGAGCATGGATGATTCTAAGGATGGAAATTTATTTTAAAATGTAGAAACCTTGGCGAATCTTACTAATCCTTCATATGCCAACTATAAAATGTTTGGCGATATTTTTGTAAAAATATTCAAATTTCTAAGAATTTTATATAGTTTGTATAGAATTTTGGCCATTTTAAAGGTAAAATAATTTTATCATATAGAATTTGGACGAATCATTTTTAGAATAGCGAATCGTTTTTTGGGAAAAACCTTGGAAAATTAGCCCATGAGAGAAATTTATCCCCTAAAATCATCCATGGATGTGAAGGGGGGGAGGGGGGGGGGACCAAACGATATTCCACCTTCATGTGGTTGGTCTTCTTTAGTAGAGAATAAATTATTCTTGAAACCAAGAGGATATCATTCATGAGGTATTCCCCTTTAGTATTCCTAGAGCATCGTACATCTTTAATTATTATTCAGTCATATAAAATTTAATTCTCTTTGTCAAATACAAGCCCATTGATGTTTAGTTATTATTCAATCATTTAACCTATTATTTTATTTGACAAATGCAAGTCTCAAGGGTTGTCAATCCACGATCCACAACACAGTTTCGACAAGGTTTTTGTTGCCCATGTTTTTTTTTATTCTTGCCTTGGTTGTTTTTTATGTGTTTGGGAGCCTACGAAAAGCAACCAAGACAAGAGTAAAAAATACGGGCAACACATGGAACAACCTGAACATGCTTTGCTGGGAAATTGGCTCTATTTCAACTTCTATGATGGAGGAACATGTATACTATGTTTTCCACAACTGTCATTTCTGGTCTTTTATATCCACGAAATCTTGTCAACATTCCTTCACTCATCACAAGTGTCGGACATGCATTCATGTGGTGCATATGCATTCTATCAAATGCTAATATTTTTTTAAATATTCAAGTGTGTACAAACATGAATTTTTATGTGTTTTTGTGAGTGTGTGCACATACAATGCATTATGATCAATTAACTATTTTTGCATTTATTGAGACTCTATACAAATTCTATTGGCATCAATATCATATCCATACATACCAAAAGACTCTGGTAAGAATTGTTAGCTTTTCTTTATATCTCCTTTTTCACATTTGCAAAAAATGATATCATTATCAATGCAAGTTGGCATTCAAGGCCAATGCTAATTTGTTTAGAAGAATAATCTCTCTTGTATTTTACATGTATTTTTTCAATGTAATTGAGGTTGATTTATTTTGAAATAGAATATGTGTATGATTTACTTACCATGTAAAACTATGATAAAAAAATTATATTGTTTTTGTGATGCTCACATAAAACATTGTTAATATTGCATTGATCACATGTTATCTTGCCCCAACTAGTTTCAGAAAAGTAAATGGAATATTTATTCTTCTAATTGTTATGTTTCTATTTAATTAATTGCATGCAAAATTTTGTATGTTTGATTCAGGTAGCATTTGTTAATGGTATTGCAATGGGATCAGGTGCAAGTCTAGCAGTAACATGCACATTTCGAGTAGTCACAGAGAACACCGTAAGTTATTTAAATCCTCTATGAAAACTTTCCTCTCCTTATGTAGATGAATCATATACATCTTTCCAATTTATAATGCAAGTAGACTTCCACCACAAAGTTAGATTGAGATGGTGCTAGATTTTCAATGGCGTCTCTATTGGACACTAATGCATTATTATGAGTTTGGTTTATAGGATTCTTTACCTAATAGGTGAAACAAATTTACATATTTTTAGAACTACAACCTCTATAAAAGCTAAGATTGGGGTATAAATTATACATCTTTGGAGAAAGTGGTGTTATTTTGCTAGGTTGCAACAAGAATATTTGAGTGCATGACCATGTTGTGAAATTTTTGAGAGACGCTAAGTGATTTTTCCATTTATTTCTCATTTCTAAAGGAGGGAGGCTTGTTGATTGAAGGACATTGAATTGGAAAATCCCAAGAGAAGACCACCCCCAGAAGAAGGAGAATTTAGAGATCCATCTCTCCATAGGTATAATTTAATTTGTAACTCTCTTTCTTCATCAACATAATATTTACTCTTCCCCATGTGTTCGATGTTTTCTTTATGCTATTGGTGATTTTAGCATTTCATTTTCATACTAACAATGATATTTTGTTAGATTTAGGGATTTTTACATGCAATGCAAGCTACGGTTTCAAGATATTTCATTACATAGGTTAGAGAGATAATGTTCTTTTCCATTCCCAAGGAGGTCTTCTTGTTTTTTGGATGATTTTTAGTTCATTATAGAATGGTTGATGCTCTCAATATCTGCTCCTCCAATGTAATTCATTGAAGATAATACCTTTGGGATCTTTCTACAAGTGAATTTATCCCTCTCTCTCCCCTTCTTAAATTTTCTTGTAAAGGAAAGTAAGTAGACCACCATTGTATTAGTATTATTATAGTAGGGACCAACCACCTTGATGGGTTGGGATCTACTACTTAACACACACAGAAGGAAATTCCCACAATACAATATTAAAGTATTACAAATTATGCACAAGTAGTAGAATGTGTCTCCCACCAATTTCTAGTAGTGAGAGTATACCTTGAATACCCAAATACATGGAACAAAAAAATGAGACATCATAATTATTCCTAATATGAACAACATTAAAAGACGCACAGTTGGGCTAATAAGGATAACCACTAGATTATTTTCCACAAAATGGGGGAAATGTAATCCAAGTCATGAGATGGTAGGTTGGAGGAAATTAAAACAATCCCATGATCTCATGTAATGCAATCAAAATTCTTACAAGTTAATTAAAATAGCGAACAATAAATGTGTTACTATAAAGTCTCTAAGAATGATACTTGCAATAGAATATGGCAACCCCACACCCATAATTACCATATTAAAAAAAAAAACATACAAGGATTAGTGTGCATGCACATAAGAATAACATTGTAAACTAAAATTGAAACTATGAATGTTGATAACAATCCAACCCTAGAAATCCTTGATGGTTATAGGTTTGTCCTAACTCATGAAGCTACCAATATGTCGAAGTAATTCCCATTGGTTCCAACCTTCATCACTGTAAAGGGCATAAGTTAGTTAGAGGTTGATCAAAAGAGAATGCATGTGATGACAACACCAAGTGTAACAATTAATAATAGCTGATATACTAGTTGAGGAGCATAGTAGAGCTTCACCACAACTATGAGAGAGGCCATGTGTCCATTGTAGTTGTGGGAATATTAAAATAAAAAGTAGAGAAGGGGGTCCATTGCATCTATTGGGATTGGTAAGAAAACATATGTTCATAGCCTTCAATTGCTACATTTCTCGAGTCATTGTGTACCTTCATTAGTTCGATCCCCCATATGAGTTCCATTATGGAAATGACTTGAGAATGCCAAAGAAGGTGTTAATATTAGGAGCTTCATATAGGAGCTACAAAGTGACTTGGTAGGGGGAAGGAGTATTGTCAAGGATTTTTGTCTTCTCTGGATAATTTCATTAATTTTTTTTTAATATACAGAGGTTCGTCGGATATCTGACAAACCCTCAGAGTCTTGTTAGATATCTGACAAACCCTCTGACCTCATAGGTGTAGAATATTCGACCCACCCTCCAATAGATATATCCATTGAAGGTATGGCACCTTCGTCAGATATACTTTAGAGGTGTTAGATATCCGATGAACATGCTCATCGGATATCCAACGGACCTTCTGACAGACCTATCTATTGGAGTTATGGCACATCCGTCGAATGTACTGTTTGTAGGTCGGATATTTGACGTACATATTCCTATGATATTTGATGCACATTTCGACAAATGTATGTCGGATATCTTGTTTCTCTATCAGATATTCAATGAAAATATGTTTGTCGGCTATCCGACGGAAATATGTTCATCGAATAACTGACTGATTTACACCAATGAAACATGTAACTACATTTCATCAGAGGGATGATGGAATTGTTTCGACAAATCAACCTAACACTGTCGTATTTCAGTTCAGAAGAAGTAGCGTTCCAACTTATAGTCTTTAAATTTCAGCTAAACATTACCCTATTGTAAGTCTTATTTAACTCTCACATAATTTTGGTTTGATGCTACAACTTCCAAAATTCTATTTTTTAAATGTGAATTGTACACACTAATGGATATTGAATGCATTTCATGCACCCTCCTTCTAAGTGAATCAACCACTTTATTCTATTTTCCTTTGATGTGTTTGATGTCAAAGTCACAATTCCAACCATCTAATTTGTCTAGAATTTAGTGTTGGTTGTTCAAACAAGTATTTCAGACTACTATGGTCTATCCTCAACTTGTATTTTCTTCCCATGAGATAATGCCTCCACATTTTCAGTGCATGAGCAATAGCTGCAAGCTCCAAGTAATGGGTAGTATAATTTCTTTCATGTGCTTTGAGTTTCTTGGGTTCATAGAAAATGACATGCCCATTTTGGGTAAGGACTCCACAAATTACTTCTTTAATTGCATCTGTGCACACAATAAAATACTCACTTGGATCTGCAATATTTAAAATAGGTGCACTGGTTAATAATTCATTCAAGTGTTGGAAAATCTCTTCATGCTTAGTATTCTATTCAAATTTTATTCCTTTCTTTTGCAATGAAGTGATTGGGTGTGCAATCTCGAAGAAACCTTCAATAAATCTTTTGTAGTAACCAGATAGACCAATAAATCATCTCACCTCTAAAATTTTATTTGTTCTAAGCCATCCTTTGATTGCCTCAATCTTCTCTAGATCCACTGTTATTCCCTCCTTTGAGACAATGTGACCCAAATAATGGATTTTCCTTTGATATAAAGTGCACTTGATCAACTTGTCATATAATTGGTGCTCTCTCAACACATGTAGTACTAACCTCAAATGATGCTCATGCTCCTCCTCTATCTTGGAGTCATAGTCTCCAGATAAGTATGCACCCATGGACCTTCCCTCATCCCACAATATCTCAACGATGTGACCAGACCAGATCCCTTCCTAGGAGACGAATGAGATCCCCCAAACCTTATTGATGCACTACCTCTACTGGTCAACAACACAATGGACGATCCAGGAACTCCACCAGTTCCCCCCATGGGAAACCCAACTATACTTAACTTTATTTATTTAGACTCGAATGGTAGGAGAGATGGATCCATTCCATGACATATATACCTCCTTTATTCTGGTTCCTCCTGTCCTTATATATTCTCCTATCATCATAGGAGGTCTTTGAGATCGAGGCTGAGGGTTATTCATGCCTTGGAGTATATCTCACTCTCTACTACTCTACCTTATTACACTTTACTTTTCACATCGCTCCTTTTATAAGAGACCTTTTGGTACTCCTACATTGTACTAACATCATTGTACTCAATAGTCCCTTTGACCTACCTTTGTGTTCATTAGTCAGACATTAATAAAATTATCTTATATTATATTATCTAAGAAGACAATGACAAATTTGTTCAAGTAATATTTGAACACTCCATTCATTAGACACATAAAAGTAGTTGGTACATATGTCAACCCAAACAACACCACCACAACTAATAATGGCCATACCTTGTTTAGAAGGTTGTCTTGCTAGTATCTTCTTCTCTTATTCTCTTTTGATGATAACCCGACCTTAGGTCAATCTTGGAAAATATCCTTTCTCCTTTCAGGTGACAAAAAAATCATCAATCCTTAGAGAGGGTACTTATTCTTTATAGTAAGATTTTTCATCTATTTGAATTCAATAAACAACCTTAGAGTACCATAATTGTTCTTCACAAAAAGGACCAGGGAACCCCATGGTAAAACACTTGGGTGTATGCACCCCTTCTTCAACAAATATTCTAGATGGATATTCAACTCTTTCAGCTTTGGTGCGCTCATTCTGTAGGGAGTCTTGGACACTTGGGTAGCTCCTAGAATAAAGTCAATAGAGAACTCAATGTCTCTCTTTGGTGGAAATCTTGGAAATTCCCTAAACACATCTTCACACCCTTTTTGTAACGTACCCATCCTCCAAGTTGATTCCTGCTACTACCATTTCTAGCTTAGATACCATAATGTAATGTTCCCAGGTCTCCACCTAGGCCACACCACACAAAATATTCCCTCTGATATCCTTATCAAACATGCCCATTGGGATCTATAAAACTAATGTACAATATGTCCTGCATATTCTAAATTTATGTTAGCTAAATACTATCATGCACTCATGCATATTCATATATATGCATAATAAATCATGCAGGACATTCATAGATTAATTTTGCATCATACAGATAATTAACAAAATGGAAAATAAACATAATTTACACACATTTAAGCATAGCAGTGAAAGCATAATAATCATGGGACTTATCATTTAAAGAATCACCAACTAGCTACAATCTATTGGGGAATAGGGTGGAACACGACATAAAACAAAAAACACAGTACTATAGATAATTGAAGAGAAAGAAAAAGTTTCGAAGATAGAGGGTGGTGTCTAAAGAAACTATTACAACACTTAAGAAAAGCGCACCATGATCAGAACATCACAGTGCATGTTGCACATCTTGATTTGCATGATTTATTGCACAATATCCATGATAATAATGACCCAATGGATATGCTTTTGATAGCTTCAATATCTAACCAACTTCCATATAATCTGGAAGATATTGTCCACATGTAACCATTGGTTGTTAGAGTTTACTCCACCAAATCCGCATTGTCAAGTTGGCTCGATAAGAATGCTCGACCTGAATTCCTATGTGTCCAACTTGCAGTTGATTATTGGGATGGTTGATCTACCAACTAACTATCTTTCACTGTTGGTCGACTGTCTGACCGATAGGCACGTCGACTACTCAACTAACTAGTGTAGTGTGATGGTCAATCACCTAACCAATTGTATCCAGATGTAGGTCGACCTCTTGACCGACTGAACCCAGGAGATGTGATGAACCATCAATACTTGATGTTCCAACATCTCAGAGGTTCCTCCCACCATAGAAAATTTTGTTCTAGCTCTCAACAACAGGTGTAACGCACCCAACCCCAAGTTGGGTCAAGCCACTACTAAAACGACCATATAAAATTTATGATACCAATTCTAAATGAACAAATAACACACATAATGACATCCAAACTCGTGCAATTACTTAAAAATGTAAATGAAATTACTCATATGCACACATCAATAGCTAAATAACATACATCAACATTTAACCACATAAATATATATCCATGTGCATCATTCTACTCACAACAAGCAACATTACCCAAAATAACTCAAAGTCAAATGCCTAGCAGCTATATCAGCATTTAACGTAAGTAAACATAAAAAATAAGAACACTTATCTTATGAAATGTGCAACCCACTATAGAGGATATAAGTTCCTCCCAATCATAGACTTGTTTTTCTAGTTCTTAATAGCAATTCACCCCCAATCTGGGGATATGAATCACAAGAGATGATGGTCCCTAAGGCTGGATAATGTTCCCCTCTCAACAATCAATTCCCATAGATAATTCTAGTCCACGAGCTCTCATCCCCACAACTTTCAAAACCTAGGGATGGGCCCCCCCTTCACTGCTCACAGACCCTCGGGCCTTCCCACTCCCCTATAGGGCTTCCAACATAGGTTGGATAGAAAATATCTCTGTTGGTACCTCGAGAGTTCTACAACTGCAACATGAATTTTCCCAACAACAAAACACTTTATTATCTTGACAAGTTTTGAAAAAAATATTACTCACAGGAATGCAACCTCTCTTCCCATGAAATTACAACTTCAAACAACTACTATACATGCCCACTATAGATGCATTCAAGCTTCAACACTCCAAACTCTCTTATTGTCTAGAAATATCTATGTAAAAACTACTCTACATGAAAAAACATGAAAGTTTAATTCTTCTCCCTCTACCCATACAAATTTCTCTCTTTCTCTTGCTCGATTGACCTACACTCTTCCCAAAGATAATTGTACTCAACACCCCATGCTCTCAATAACTATGGGATGTGAATTCTAACACCCACCTTATTACATGAATTCAATGATTGCATTTAGAAACACTCAATCAGAAAATGGAAGGTTCATAGTAAGGATAATTTAGAAAGAAATGGTTTGGGTTTAATAAACATGGGTAAACACTCCCCCTTTGACCCCTTCCCTCTCTTCTGGAAACTAAGTCCCCAATTCTCCTTCTATGTCCATTTGTAGCTGGAGATACATTTTATTTATTATATTGAATATACATCATTTACATATGACATTGCTTGGCCCTCGACCATACATTACATTTACAATATACAACGCTAATTTGGGGTTTAAAAATGGGAATGTTACAGTAGGTCACCCCCGAGCCAAGGATATGACTCCACCAAGGAAAATGATCTCACATAAGGAAAACTAAGTTCCAACAAGACACATCTCAATGCAAGGCCAATGCCACCAAAACTAGCAGCAGTTCCACCTCATAACCTCTCATTCCCCATAATCTTGTCCCACCCAAGGAAATGTACCCCCTTCTCTACCACTGCAGTCCTTCGAGTTGTCCCACTTCTCTTATAGAGCTTCAACAATAGGTTGACTAGAAAATCTTAGAGCTCCGTGGCACTAGAAACACAAGTCTTCTCTCCAGGAGCTTACATACACCCACTAGGATAGCACAGAAGGAAAATTATTCCAACAATCCCCCTCTATGGTATCTACCTTTCCCAAGGAAACCTAAGAAGAAAAAAACACCCAAACCACCAAGGATTTATAGGGTAAACCACTACAACAACTCACATATTGCCAATTTTTTACCAATGTTGCTCCCAACCCATAGTACTCTCCCCTCGAGTGATAGAAAATCCAAATCACAAAATTACCCTCCAAAACTCACTAATTCAAAGGCTTTAGTATGCACATGCCTTTCTTGACAAGTGGCACGTGAATAACCATGTTCCCCTATCACAATTATGCTCTCCAAGAGATTGTAGGGACCCACTAGGCCAGTGCATATTGAAACCTATTCCTAGTAATCCCCCTCTCTAGTCTTAACCTTTCCCAAGGAAAATCAAGGAGAAAAAACACCCAACAAGGATTTATAGGGTAAACTACTACAACAACTCACATATAGCCAATTTTTTACCAGTGTTGCTTCCAACCTAGAGTACTCTCCCCTTGAGTGACAAAACATTTAAATCACAGAATCCACATCCAAAACTCAGTAAGCCCAAGGCTTAAGTATGCATACACCTTTCTTGACAAGTAGCACATGAATAACCACATTCCCCTCTCTTGGGAACTCATTCCAACCCTCTTGAAGTTAGGATAAAACAATATAAGAAATAACTCAGGCTTGGAATTTTATGTTGGAATATTGTTTAATACTAAGAGGAGGGGGCGGGGGGGATGAATCAATATCATCCCTTGTCAACAATTTAAAACCACTTAATTATTAATTTTATCAAATAAAAATAAATGATTAACAAAAAGGTGCAGTACACAAAATTTAAATGTGGAAACCCCAATTTCACAAATGTTCTTCCTTTTTTTTTTTTTTGTACTGAGGGAATCGACAACTCGTGGTTCACGTACTCGCTTGACATGAGGTCGATACCCGTCCACTACCACTATAACCCCAGATTCTCCACGCAACCCACAAGAATGGAGCACAAGTAAATCGAGGTGAGAATCAAACCTGAGACCTCTTTTATACATTTTCTTCCATTTACACAGCACTTGCCAATCGATCTACACCCTCGCAGGCTTAAAATTTGAAGGACATGGGGGTGGTATTTGATCCACTTATGTGTGGATGAGTCACAATACCATTTAATATGATATCTCTGGGTTCCCCCATGGCTCTAGGTAAAGCCCTCACGAGAGTTGAACCTTTCCCAATGGTGAAAAACTCCTCTCTTTCCACCATTGGATCCAATCCCTTTGGGCACACATGTTCTTCTTATTTTCAATAAAGATTACATTTACTTTATGAGATCCAACTGAAAGGAAACACCAATTCCTTGTTTTACTAGAAGCAACTAGAAGGAGGATGAAACCCCCTAAATTTTACAAACACCGACTGGAGGGAAGCACCAACTTCATAGTTTCTTCATCAATAAATTCCACATGGCATTCTTTAACTGTTAATATATGTTCGATATTAGTATGATATTAGTTGTGTACTCTATCGGAAGATGCCTGGTTTTTGTAGGGATTGAGTGCAAAAGCTAGGGTGACTACATAAAAATCGGTGTCAAGCCTCCTTAAACAATGTCAATAGGGCTAAGGAGGGGACTAAAACCTAAATGAACCTTCTAAATCTCAATTGACATAGTTAGAGGAAGAAACAAATTGGGCCTTAGACCTTAAACATAGCTTCTTTGGATCGATTTCCATGAAAAACACCTACAAACCATGGCACAAACACACTTTAGGGACTCTTTGGCATTAGCGTTAGATATGGATGCTATAAGGAGGTTTTGCACACTGCGAATGGGTCATTGGTTATTGACCATGGTTGAGGAGGGAAAACAAGTTCCTCAAATATTGTTGAATCTTCTTAGAATTAACAACTTTGAATGAGTCCCCAAACCAACACTTCAATCCTTTGTAGGGGTTGTTTCAAGGACTCTGAGTGGAATACAAACACCATGAATAGGATTTTTGTATTGAAAATGGGTCTTCAAGAATAACATGGTCAAAGGTTGAAACGAAGGCCATGATATCTTATTGAAACTTCTTAGGCTTAAGCACCTTAAACAACATACATAAATCAAGACATGAACCATCACTAGGGAATGATTGTCATATGAGTTGGATATGGGTGCCATTAAGATGTTTTTTGCACCATAGATGGGTCTCAAATGCCTTAACCATGGTCATGGTAGGGAAATAATATCCTTAATCCTTTGACCATTATTGGAGGGGAAAAAAAACATTTTTAAGCCACTTTTCAAGTTCAAGTGGCATGAACACATCCTCAAACCAACATATGAGACCCTTATATTTTATATTTATCCTACTAGAGGGATATGGGTGGAATGAATGTAGGTATTGAGCACCATGAGTGGTTCTTTAGGTAAAAAAACATTAAGGGAGGAGAACATGGCCTTCATACCTTGAACAAAGCTTCTAAAAAATAATCAACATGAAAAAACATGGAACCATACCTCTCTATGTTGTATTTGGAATTTTAGTTGGATATGGATGTCACTAGAAGGTTTTACGGGGCCATGGATCACTCGTAACGCCTTGATGATCATCAAAGAATTAAAACAAGTGTCTTATGATATTTTTGAAGCTTCTTGAGATCAAGAGCCTAAAAAAAGTATTCAGACCCACATAGAGGATATTTGTAAGGGGTATTTGTCCATTGAGTGGAATTATGCACCATGAGTAGGTTTTGTGCACTAGAAATGGGTTTCAAGGCATAATCATGGTGATCGTTAGGGGATATTTTCATTATGAGTAGTTTACCAAGGGACATTGTGATGTTTTAAGTGAGACTGATATGTCATTGTGTATTAACAATGGTCAAGGAAGGATACCAAGGGAATTAACAAATCTTCTTGGACTCAATAATTATAAAAGTTTCATTAATACACAACATAGGACCTTTCTATGAATCTTTGGCCTCTTAGTGAGACATGGTCTTCATGAATTCTTTTTGAGAAATAATAACGAGTCTAAAGCCTTAGACCATGGTGAAAAAATAAAACAAGGACCTTACATAGGAAAATGAAGTTTCTAAGCCTCAAACATTTTTAAGGTCTCAAACTATGACAAATTCCCTCTATTGGTTACTTCAACTCCAAGTGGTATCCCAAGCACCATTTGGTTATTTTACATAAAGGGGATGGGTCTATGGACCTTGACTATGAACATGAGATGAAAATAAGTATCATTCCCTTAAAACGAGATTTTGGTGCTAAATAATCTCTTTTGAAAAATGTGAGGGTCCTTTTAATAATTTTATAACTAAATTGCATATACTCTTATAAGGAATTCATGTAGGCAACATTGTCCACATTCCTTTAGGTATTGTATGCATTGACTGCTTTTGTGTTCAAACTTCATTTTTATTTATTAAAATATTGCTTATAATATATGCCATTTTTTTTTATATAGATTATTAATAATTAAAATGTTATTATTCAATACCACTAGTGTTTAGTATTTTCCCTTTTCCTTCAAAATTATTCTATAAAATTCAATAAGCTTTTTTCCCAACAACAATTTTTAGATTCCTAAAATGTTTGGGCTAAGCGGTGCTGTTGTCAACATTCCTTTATCTGACACATATACACCAATTAAATGTGTTACTCTAAATAAATTCAACAAGTAGACCCTAGGTTGTCAATTATGTCTTCGGCTATACTTCAACCAAGTAGACCCTTTATTCAAAATGAACATGAAATATTGCATATCAAATGGCTGTTACAAATTTTCATTCTTAAAAAAAGGATGGTTACCTTTATGTATTATTTTTTAAATAGTAAGATATAAAATTAATTTCATTTTATTTTTATAATTATTTTAATAATAATAATAATTAATTTTTAAAGAAATGATAAAGTTAGACACCAAATTGATATATGAGACTTCGTAAATATATAACATACTGAAAACATATGTATAAGTTCATACACTATACTAGATGAGTGCATATAAATTTCTTGTTTGCATACCTTTTAACTTATATTGCATGAGTTTCGAAAAAGTGGGAACGTTGGGAATGTGGATATAAGTTTTTCTTCAAATTTGCAGAAAACTTGAAGTTGGGAGGGACAATAATATATATTAAAAAAATATAAAAAATATTTTAAATTACAATGTCTAAAGATAATGATACGTTTTAAATCTTATTTAAATAAAATTGAAAGTCAATCCACGACAATGTTTTTCCTACTCCAAGAACTACAATATAAAAATTACTAATTTAATTTGCACTAATAATTATATGAATATATTTAACACAAACTTTATAAAATGAGAAACAAAATTGAAAATACATATAAAATTTCAAAGTATTTTTACAATTAAACTTTATATATATAAACTTCAAATATCTTTGTAAATTTGAAGCATTATTCTTGTTTTGATTGGAAAAAGCTAAATAATAATACTCTTGTAATATAAAAATACAATAAAAGTCAATGATATGGTTGGTTGATAACAAGCAAATGCTTGTCATGGATAGGGTATTGAAAACATACATGCATTAAAAGTTTTTCTTATCCACAACTATAAAGTGACAATTATTAAGTTTTTTAACTCAACTGATTTTTGAAATAATATTTACTTGTAGTTTTGTCTTTGTTTTATAGTGATATTTTGAATAAATATAATTAAAATATTTGTAATAATGGAATAAAATTATTTACATTTTAATTTAATATAATTCTAATTTAAAGTTCTCTATTTCTAAAACTAGTTCCCAAGTTCCCTTTGATGTTGAAGCTCCCAAAAATCTCCCAAATTCCCAAAACAATTTCCCATCCATTAGGAAATTTTCCTATAAATTCCCAAAACTTCAAAACTAATATCAAAAATATTAGAAAAGTAATTTTGAAAACCGTTTTCAAATACTACTAATATAAAGATTTCTTACTTTTGTATAACCCAGTGGAAAAATTAATAGAAGATTAAATATTGAGCAAACATATTATTGACAATTACAATAATTTTTTTTATAAATCACAGGGGATCGCACTCCTTTACAGAGTAGTAAATATTGATATATAATTGTTAATAAAAAATAATTCCCATTGTTTTTGAGAATAATTACATTTTACTTACTTCCACGGAAATTGACGCTCGATCCTCTCTTGGTCTTCGGGAGTAAGGTCATTTTGAATGTTGAGCATCTCACGCACTTTTTCAGGCGTTTCCCACCGCGTAATTACATTGGCAATAGTTCGAGCCACCAAGTCGATAAGAGAGCCGATATCCAGATAGTGGGCAGCCTGTCCAATTTGGAACAGAGTGGGAACATCCGCATTCACAAAGTCGACATCCCATTGGTCACCATCGTCTGCGCTTTTCACGGGACGTGGGGGATGATGTACATGATATCTGCAATATTCGATAATCTTTTCTAAAATGTTGCTGGACACAGCTGGCA
>JZKD02S0194065.1:0-22510 GCA_000966675.3 Picea glauca | reverse complement strand
CTCACCTTCGGTAAGTCCCTCTTCCTTTGTTTAGCGAACTGGAAGAAGTAAGGGTTCGGTCCCATATGGGCCCTTCAATGTATGATTTTTTAATGAGTCTAGAGAAGGTAAAATCAGCGGTTTTTCATATTTAGAGAGTCTGAAAACAACTTAAAGACGACTCCAGTGTTGTCCTTTTTCATAATGTTAGTCTCACGAGGCCAAAAAAGAGATAAATTATCACTCGAAAGACGCCCTTTCAAACCTTTTAACGAGTGGGAAAGGAAGCAAGATTACTCAACAATATTTTCATGTTTAGAGAGTTTGAAAAAAGCTTAAAGACGACTCCAGGGGGTTCCTTTTTTGTTTAACCATGCGAGTCCGGAAAAGTGATAAAATTTTACCCGATTGCATTCTCATGTATTTACGAGCACGAGAAAGAAAAAAGACTAAGCTTGGTATGCCCCCAGCTTGAAATATAGTGGATTAACTCCAAAATGATCATCAAAGGCTGGAGACATGACCTCCAAGATTCAATTCATTCACTAACTTTGAGTTTGGCACCAATTTCTCTACTAGATGGAGAAAAAGGATAAGGGTGGATGAAATGAAGGTTCAAAAGAGGCGACTGTTTCATTTTTTTAACGAGCTTGACATAGGAAAAGAACTATGCTTAGGGCTCCATGTTCAATCCCCAGATTGTTGTTTCATTTTTTAATGAGCTTGCTACAGAGAGGAAAACTATGCTCAAATCTTCTGTTTCATTTTTAAACGAGCTTTCCATAGAGAAGAGAAACTATGCTCATGACCTTTGTTTCATTTTTTAACAAGATTTCTACAGAGGAGAGAAACTATGCTCGTGGACTCTTCTTGATCATGGATTCCAAGAGAATAACGCTCTGGAAGGACACCACGTCAAGGGACAAAACTCGGTCATGGCTTCCAAGAGATCTTCACTTGATGGAAGAAAATCACTCTGGAAAGAACACATGTTGAGGGTCACGACAAGGGTAAGGAGATCAGGCTCCAATAACCCTACTGAAGAGATCACCATGTCAACTACTGGATCCAAATCATAGGAAGTTGAAGTCATGGGAGACAACGCCACATAATTAACATGTGTCGGGGGCAATACTGTCTGCATATAAGAATTATTTAGGGAGGTAATCCAATCAGGACCGATGAATGAAAGTTGATTAATAGTCACCATTCTTCCATCCCGTGGGAAATATATCACACGAAAAAGAGTGGACACAATAGATTTCATGTTATAGACATAATCCCGCCCAAGGAGTAAAGCGAAATCCAAAGGGTCTCGGACTACCATGACATCAATAAAGACATTTTTCCCTCCCAAAGTTACAGGAAACTGAGGAACGGTCCCTAAAGGTTGACTAGTTCTTYTGTTAAAAGATAATAGATTCTGTGTAACTGGCGGAAGYCGGGGACAACACAAAGTGTGCCAAGCAAAAAAGACAAAATACTAAYAGAYGCACCTTCACCTATCAAYGTTTGAGGAACGTCYCGACCACAAAACTGTACTGTAATCTAGAAAGGAATGTGAGAGGAAAGACGAGGTCTAGTTAGCRCATCCCTATAAAAAAGATGGCCTCATTGCTTGGAGGGGGTTTTGTAGAAAAAGGAGGAATTCCCCCCAGCATGGTAGATTCTGTATCAACGAGAAAAACATGGGTAGTATCGGGTTTACTCTCTAGAGGTAGAGTAGGATCAACTGACGATGGGATCAGATCGACCACACTGCACTCTTCAGAGGAAGAGTGGTGTTGACCGATGAAGTAGCCGGAGCAACCACTTTGGCACTCTTCGGATGAAGGGTGGGGTTGACCAATGATGGGATTGGATTAGTCACTTTGGCACTCGTCAAAGGAGGAGTGGGATTGACCGATGACAGAACCAGATCGACCACTTGGGTTTCATTCTCCAAGGGGAGAATGGGGTCGATGAGTGGAAACAGATCGATCGCTTTGGTGTCACTCTGTAACGTGAGAGTGGGGTCAACTGAGGATGAAAATAGATCAACTACTTGGGTTACACTCTTTTGATGAAGAGTAGGGTTGATCGATGAAATAATTGGATCAACTACTTGGGTTTGTGGTTCAGTCGAGGAGGAAACTAGATTGACCACTTGATCAACCGGACTGACTGGGGATGGAACTAGATTGATCAGTCCATCAACTAACTATGGGTTGGGGGAAATATTACAATAACCTTTTTGAAGTTGAATTTTTTCCAAAAGAGAAGAAGCCTTGTCCATGCGAGGACAAAGGTGAGAATAATGATCACCTTTGCATACCATACAATAGAATTTGATAGTTGTCTTATTCTTACCAACCTGAATATCACTAGTTGATGGGGCATCACCAACATGTCTAGCAGAGGCCAATGACATGGAGGAACACATTTCTAAGACCTTGGGAATACCAGGGCAGTCCCTTAGTAATTGGTCACCCTTACAAAGACTGCAAGGGAATTCTGGTTTCGGATTATTTAGTTTAATCTTGTTGACCTCATAAACACTCCCAGTACTATTGAAAGTAGCTGGTTGCTGGGATTCAACATCTAATGTTGTTGGAGCCTTGGTCCTTTTCAGGTTCTTCTTCTTATTCTCTTTCTGTTTCTTCTTATTCTGATCAACTTGGCTACTTGCTTTAGAGCTTTCACTAGGCGAAGAAGGAGAAAGGGAAGGAGACTTAATGGGTGAAGAAGATGAAAAATTGACATGAGGTTGATGTGTGGGTGGTTTACTAACATATAAAGTATTAGGTGTATTTGAAACATTGGGAGGATTCGAGACCACCGGAGTGGGGAACAACCAAACCGGTAATCCGATGGTGAGTCGCGAAAGACTCAGTGTGGAAATGTACAGAGGACCAAAGTTTCCAAAAGAAGGAAAGGTATAAGGTTCCATAGGAGAAGGGGTTCCTCCATCGGTACTCTCAGGATTTGATGCCATTAACACTTACTTGACCCAAGGTCCACTAAGTAACACAGCCAACACACGCTATGAATCTAAGAAACAAACAATCAAACAAAACCTTCCCACGATGAAACCACTAGTTGGTGATGAAATCCAATGTCACGAGATCAAAATAGGAAGAGGCAAGGATAGAGTGGGTGGATTAGTTACGTTGGTGACCTGCTTAACAGACTTACGCCTTGGTGCAAGCTTCCACACAGTAATTGTGGATTTACCCTCCAAGGAGCCCGAGTGAGTTTGACCAACGTCTGTTCTAGGTTTAGTGAGACTTCCCTTCACTGTCATCTTGTGTGAGACCCTAAATATTATGGCTACTAAGGTCAGCAATTCGCAGTCAGCCCCTGGGCGGGTGCAGTCGAAAGTCCAATCCGAACATATGGGCAGGATAACAAGTCCAAAATCAACTCGAGAGGCTCCTACACATAATCATGGGTATAACCTCAAGTGAGCCCCAATATATGATCTGACCACTACAAATAGTTGAACCATAGAGGGATAATCTCCGTAACTCACCCGAATATGACCTCGTGCATAACCCATGTGTGAGATGGGGATCCCAAAAAGCCTATATGACAATTGGGTTTTCTCTCCCTATCGCAAGATGCTAATTTTTTTGATAGCTTTCGAAAGTTATCCTTTCAACCTATTCCAAGGACCTACACCTTAAACTAATGTAGGTTTGCTAACAAGCATGTAAAAAGTTTGATAAATTTTAGTTAAGCGTCAATTTTAGTGGTTGTTGTTTACTCAGAGGTGTATGAGAGTGAAAACTGATGATATTATGATTCAGTTCCCAAAACATGCACAAGAAATGATAAGCAGTCTTTTCTTTCAATGAATGTCTAATTAAAGGAAGGAGAAGGATTTTCTTTTCACTGTCAAACACTAAAATGCGATGACCTCATTCAATAGTCCTCAATAAGGAATCCAATGTAATGACAAAATGTTTATGTGTGACTGATAACCAGTAGATGTAAAGATTCCTATGCTAATCGGACTTCAAGAGTTGTGAGATTTAAGCAATCTAGAACCAAACTTCACATAAACCAAAAGACACCCTTGTTGTGATCAAACAAGAAACAGAAAACCAAAAAATCAAAAGGAAGGAAAAATATCTTGGACAATATGACTCAAAGAGAAAAAATAAAAGTACAAAAGACCCTTGAAACTCCTTACAAAATTTTCAATCACTCAGATAAACGAGAAGAAAATGACAAATTGACTGCAAATCGTCAAGGACAAAGAGTTATTGCAAAGTAAGGACAAATGCCAAAAAATCCAAACAAAAGAGGATGAATCCTTAGAAAACAGGGTGTTGAAGGCCAATACCAAGATGGATTGAGAGTATGAGACCCTGAGCAAATGCAAAAGGCAAAAAATGAACTTAGAAACTGAAAACTTAGAGAATGTTTCACTGAAAATGGGGTAGCGCTCTAGTGTAAGGGGAACTAGAGCATTCCAACGCTTTGTGTAAGACCACCAGGGAGTTTTGGCACTCTGATAACAAGGGCAGGGGAGCGCTCTGCTGCAAAAGCTCAGAAAAATGCCCAAAAACTCAAAAAATCAAGGAAATTCAGTCAATCAGGGTGATCATGATGACATAAAGAGGCAATCAAAAAAATATAAGAATAAAAAAGACAATATGGATAAGGTCAAGTGAGTGGGAAAAGGTCCAAAACAAGATCTGGGAATGGAAATAAAAATCAGATTTCCTCCCCAGTGGAGTCGCCAATTTCTGTTACAGGTGAATCCCCCTGCGGACAATTGGACTCCCTCTTGGTATCTAGACTCCTAAGGCCAAGACAAAAAAGTTCTTAACATGGAAACTAACTTCCTTTTATATCTAATCAATCTAATAAATGAAAGAGAAGGAGAAATATATGTACCTTATTAGCGACGTTTGTCCTTACAAAGTCCTGGTTGAGCTTCGATCCTGAGCTCCTTGATAGGTCTTGTAGGAAAAACAAAGAAACAATGGAATTCATACTCTACTGAGATTAGCTCAAATATAGATCCATCTACTACAAACAAACTCATATGGAACAAGCATAAGTTTGAAAGAAACAGGCCAAGCATTGATTATTAATGAGAACAAGTAAAAGTANAAGGAGTAAAGCGAAATCCAAAGGGTCTCGGACTACCATGACATCAATAAAGACATTTTTCCCTCCCAAAGTTACAGGAAACTGAGGAACGGTCCCTAAAGGTTGACTAGTTCTTTTGTTAAAAGATAATAGATTCTGTGTAACTGGCGGAAGTCGGGGACAACACAAAGTGTGCCAAGCAAAAAAGACAAAATACTAACAGACGCACCTTCACCTATCAATGTTTGAGGAACGTCTCGACCACAAAACTGTACTGTAATCTAGAAAGGAATGTGAGAGGAAAGACGAGGTCTAGTTAGCGCATCCCTATAAAAAAGATGGCCTCATTGCTTGGAGGGGGTTTTGTAGAAAAAGGAGGAATTCCCCCCAGCATGGTAGATTCTGTATCAACGAGAAAAACATGGGTAGTATCGGGTTTACTCTCTAGAGGTAGAGTAGGATCGACTGACGATGGGATCATATCGACCACACTGCACTCTTCAGAGGAAGAGTGGTGTTGACCGATGAAGTAGCCGGAGCAACCACTTTGGCACTCTTCGGATGAAGGGTGGGGTTGACCAATGATGGGACTGGATTAGTCACTTTGTCACTCGTCAAAGGAGGAGTGGGATTGACCGATGACAGAACCAGATCGACCACTTGGGTTTCATTCTCCAAGGGGAGAATGGGGTCGATGAGTGGAAACAGATCGATCTCTTTGGTGTCACTCTGTAACGTGAGAGTGGGGTCAACTGAGGATGAAAACAGATCAACTACTTGGGTTACACTCTTTTGATGAAGAGTAGGGTTGATCGATGAAATAATTGGATCAACTACTTGGGTTTGTGGTTCAATCGAGGAGGAAACTAGATTGACCACTTGATCAACCGGACTGACTGGGGATGGAACTAGATTGATCAGTCCATCAACTAACTATGGGTTGGGGGAAATATTACAATAACCTTTTTGAAGTTGAATTTTTTCCAAAAGAGAAGAAGCCTTGTCCATGCGAGGACAAAGGTGAGAATAATGATCACCTTTGCATACCATACAATAGAATTTGATAGTTGTCTTATTCTTACCAACCTGAATATCACTAGTTGATGGGGCATCACCAACATGTCTAGCAGAGGCCAATGACATGGAGGAACACATTTCTAAGACCTTGGGAATACCAGGGCAGTCCCTTAGTAATTGGTCACCCTTACAAAGACTGCAAGGGAATTCTGGTTTCGGATTATTTAGTTTAATCTTGTTGACCTCATAAACACTCCCAGTACTATTGAAAGTAGCTGGTTGCTGGGATTCAACATCTAATGTTGTTGGAGCCTTGGTCCTTTTCAGGTTCTTCTTCTTATTCTCTTTCTGTTTCTTCTTATTCTGATCAACTTGGCTACTTGCTTTAGAGCTTTCACTAGGCGAAGAAGGAGAAAGGGAAGGAGACTTAATGGGTGAAGAAGATGAAAAATTGACATGAGGTTGATGTGTGGGTGGTTTACTAACATATAAAGTATTAGGTGTATTTGAAACATTGGGAGGATTCGAGACCACCGGAGTGGGGAACAACCAAACCGGTAATCCGATGGTGAGTCGCGAAAGACTCAGTGTGGAAATGTACAGAGGACCAAAGTTTCCAAAAGAAGGAAAGGTATAAGGTTCCATAGGAGAAGGGGTTCCTCCATCGGTACTCTCAGGATTTGATGCCATTAACACTTACTTGACCCAAGGTCCACTAAGTAACACAGCCAACACACGCTATGAATCTAAGAAACAAACAATCAAACAAAACCTTCCCACGATGAAACCACTAGTTGGTGATGAAATCCAATGTCACGAGATCAAAATAGGAAGAGGCAAGGATAGAGTGGGTGGATTAGTTACGTTGGTGACCTGCTTAACAGACTTACGCCTTGGTGCAAGCTTCCACACAGTAATTGTGGATTTACCCTCCAAGGAGCCCGAGTGAGTTTGACCAACGTCTGTTCTAGGTTTAGTGAGACTTCCCTTCACTGTCATCTTGTGTGAGACCCTAAATATTATGGCTACTAAGGTCAGCAATTCGCAGTCAGCCCCTGGGCGGGTGCAGTCGAAAGTCCAATCCGAACATATGGGCAGGATAACAAGTCCAAAATCAACTCGAGAGGCTCCTACACATAATCATGGGTATAACCTCAAGTGAGCCCCAATATATGATCTGACCACTACAAATAGTTGAACCATAGAGGGATAATCTCCGTAACTCACCCGAATATGACCTCGTGCATAACCCATGTGTGAGATGGGGATCCCAAAAAGCCTATATGACAATTGGGTTTTCTCTCCCTATCGCAAGATGCTAATTTTTTTGATAGCTTTCGAAAGTTATCCTTTCAACCTATTCCAAGGACCTACACCTTAAACTAATGTAGGTTTGCTAACAAGCATGTAAAAAGTTTGATAAATTTTAGTTAAGCGTCAATTTTAGTGGTTGTTGTTTACTCAGAGGTGTATGAGAGTGAAAACTGATGATATTATGATTCAGTTCCCAAAACATGCACAAGAAATGATAAGCAGTCTTTTCTTTCAATGAATGTCTAATTAAAGGAAGGAGAAGGATTTTCTTTTCACTGTCAAACACTAAAATGCGATGACCTCATTCAATAGTCCTCAATAAGGAATCCAATGTAATGACAAAATGTTTATGTGTGACTGATAACCAGTAGATGTAAAGATTCCTATGCTAATCGGACTTCAAGAGTTGTGAGATTTAAGCAATCTAGAACCAAACTTCACATAAACCAAAAGACACCCTTGTTGTGATCAAACAAGAAACAGAAAACCAAAAAATCAAAAGGAAGGAAAAATATCTTGGACAATATGACTCAAAGAGAAAAAATAAAAGTACAAAAGACCCTTGAAACTCCTTACAAAATTTTCAATCACTCAGATAAACGAGAAGAAAATGACAAATTGACTGCAAATCGTCAAGGACAAAGAGTTATTGCAAAGTAAGGACAAATGCCAAAAAATCCAAACAAAAGAGGATGAATCCTTAGAAAACAGGGTGTTGAAGGCCAATACCAAGATGGATTGAGAGTATGAGACCCTGAGCAAATGCAAAAGGCAAAAAATGAACTTAGAAACTGAAAACTTAGAGAATGTTTCACTGAAAATGGGGTAGCGCTCTAGTGTAAGGGGAACTAGAGCATTCCAACGCTTTGTGTAAGACCACCAGGGAGTTTTGGCACTCTGATAACAAGGGCAGGGGAGCGCTCTGCTGCAAAAGCTCAGAAAAATGCCCAAAAACTCAAAAAATCAAGGAAATTCAGTCAATCAGGGTGATCATGATGACATAAAGAGGCAATCAAAAAAATATAAGAATAAAAAAGACAATATGGATAAGGTCAAGTGAGTGGGAAAAGGTCCAAAACAAGATCTGGGAATGGAAATAAAAATCAGATTTCCTCCCCAGTGGAGTCGCCAATTTCTGTTACAGGTGAATCCCCCTGCGGACAATTGGACTCCCTCTTGGTATCTAGACTCCTAAGGCCAAGACAAAAAAGTTCTTAACATGGAAACTAACTTCCTTTTATATCTAATCAATCTAATAAATGAAAGAGAAGGAGAAATATATGTACCTTATTAGCGACGTTTGTCCTTACAAAGTCCTGGTTGAGCTTCGATCCTGAGCTCCTTGATAGGTCTTGTAGGAAAAACAAAGAAACAATGGAATTCATACTCTACTGAGATTAGCTCAAATATAGATCCATCTACTACAAACAAACTCATATGGAACAAGCATAAGTTTGAAAGAAACAGGCCAAGCATTGATTATTAATGAGAACAAGTAAAAGTACTTACAATCCTTTGATGAAGGTGCAACAAATTCTTCCAGTTCTCCTTTTCCAACCCCTTTTCTCAAGTAATATACACTAATTTCTCTGATTACATCTCACTTATGAGATCATAAGTGTCACATATCCAATCTCTTCTATTCATACCACTTACAGGACCATAAGTTTGGTATCAATCTCTAGTCTCTACCTTTTTCACCATGAGGAGACCTCCTTATATAACATTGGAGAGGTCCAACCACTTGAGAGATATTTGGGATAAGTCGAGGATTCCTCTCCTTCAATTGATAATATTCCCTAAGATCATGCCTTGACCATCTATTCAAATCCAACCACCTTCTGGAATTGAGGGATTCTTCCCTGATTTGTCTCAACAAACCCAAAACTTGCTCAGAAAGGGGTAGCGCTCCCCCAAAAGGGTGCATAGGGCACTCAAACACTCCCCCAAAGAGGCTCAGGGAGTGCCAGCACTCTTTGACAGTGGGAAGGGGAGCGCTCCTCTCCAAAATCCATTTTTTAGTGGTTTTTTGAGTGGCAAAAGGTTTGTACTCCCTGTCAACTGATTTCTCTTCTTCAAAACTAGTCTTTGAGGTGTCTTAAGTGTCTTTATGATGTCTTTAGAGGCATGACATAGGAAATATGGAAGTATGATGTTTGTGACACTTGAAACACTTGTGGTCAAGACGTGACACTTGCAGACAAGATGTGACACTTACAACACGTGTAATGACGACGCTTGCGACACTATTGAAGTGAGTAATTTTGAGGTGTAACAATGTGTATTGATGATTCATCTCTAATCTTGTTGTTTTTGGTGTATATATTTGCATTAAATAATTTTCAGTGTAAAATTGTTCATTGATAACATGTAGGGTTTACGATTAGCTCACTAGGAAGCAATTTTCAGATCTGAAAATTAGTCACATAAAGTTGCAAGTGAAAATTGACATGGTTTCAGAGCTTGGGATATGAAATGAAGGGGATCATCTCGAGACACATTTTCGGCTACAATACTAGAGGAGTATTTTTCTTGTTCTTGTTTCGTGCAGGTTACAAGTGACATATCTAAGAGGGATTTGTAGCAGTGTTGAGGAGTTAACTCTAAGAGGTAGCTACAGTGATAGTTGCAGGTGGAAACAAGTTAGATGGTATTTGGTTTGAGACATGGAGCAGACCGTTCACACAAGGAGTTGTAAACTATTGCAGTTTGGTGGTGTGGCAAGTTGGGAGTTTTGGTGGATTTGTGGAGAGATTGGTTTGAAACAATATGTTGTGTGGTGGGTTTCCAACTATGGGGATAGAATTCTAGTGGATTGTCATAGTGAGTTGCGATGGGTGAAACCAGGGTTATTTGGCACAAATGAGATAGCTTCATGTGGAGGGAAGGTTAACGAGATAAAGTCTTCATCAATATGGAGAGTTGTACATTGTCGAGGTATGATGATGTGTGAGGTATTTGATCTAGGATGATGAGGAAACTTACAAATATGAGTTGTGGTGGTCTAGATTTGACTAGAATGAGTATCCAACCGTAGCTTAAGACTGTTTAAGACGAGGAAATATGATCAATTATAGCCTATGTAGACATGGAGAGTATTTTTGGTGACTTGGATGATGGAATTAGGAAGAATTTCATTGGATGGTCATGAATTGAGGAAGAAGGATGATTGCCTTATAGGATTGCATGGTTCTTATACAGTGGGAACCATCGACACATGACAGGGGCACCATATTTGTTCAATATCTTCACAATGTCTATCTTAGATATGTACAAAGAGCTTGGTATGAGGAATATTCATGTAGTACATGGATCTAGAGTAGTGGTATTCTATATGGAGTTAGGGGATGTGTTGCAATTGGAAAATGTGTTATAGGTGATATTTGTTCTCAGCCTCAATGATTGAGGAGTAGGGATATGCAGTGTTTTTTCGACATGGACATGTGTTGTTTGTTCCCATAGGATCTAGCTTCATATAAATGATGCTTCTTGGAGTTAGGGAGGGAAACCTATATAGGATGAGGGTATATCCTATGCATGATGTGACTAGTAGGAGTAGAGAGACAGATGAGGAGAAACTAGCTCCTCTAGTAGTGAGGAAGGTGGCCCCACCAGTAGCATAGGTTCAAAGGGAGAAGGTAGCTCCACCAATGGTGAGGAAAGTGGCCCCACTAGTAGCACTTGTTCAAAGGGAGAAAGTAGTTCCACCAAAGGTCAGTTCTCCGGATTGAGTGGGGAGGAAAAACCTCCCAGGACTATGTAGAGGACATTGGATAGGGAGAAAGTATATCTGGAGGTTGTGTAGACTCAAAGAGAGTCTGACTTCGGATGGATTCAGTGGATTGAAAGGGAGTTAGGAGGCTTAGAGGGAGAGTCAATCGTTCAATGGGATCCAAACTTCAGGTCCATATGGGAGAGAGGCATATTCCAATAATGTTATGAGGGTGTCATGAGTTGATATGGCTAGGAAGGATGCTTAGGAGCATGAGGATTCTAGGAGTAGGGTGTCTTCTAGGGAGGGATCATGCTAGACAACATGATTTGCTTCAGTGAATGAAAATGCAGCCAGTCAGGAGGACTAGAGAGAAAGTTTGTTTCAGTGATGAAACGAGAAACCAATCAGGTGGATTAGAGAGAAACTATGGTAGAAGATATAGTATGAGAGACAAATATACTCCCATGATGGGAGACATAACTACTTCCAAGTGATTGTGGAGTGTGGTGAGAATACCTCCCTTGCTAAGAGGGATTGTTGATTTTTGTAGCTTCAGAAAGGTATTCTCACATGCCCTAGGTGTTGGGCATGTGGGAATCATGATGGGAACCAAATAACACTTTCATTTGGTGAAAACTACTCTTGGAGTTAAGATGGGGATTCATGGGTTTGCTGGTGGGCTTTGTGGGTTTGTGTTGGGGCTTCACACCCACAAGAAATTTTAATTTTATGTTGACTATGTGGAGGGGATTTTATTGTGACATTTCATTATGTAGAGTGTTTGGAGACATGATGGAGTTGGCATAATTGAGTCTGCACTTGTGACAAGGGTCGTGGTGATTTAAACAAAGGAATGTCTATAACTCTAGAAAATTTGGCCTAAGAGAGAGGAAGGATGCACATGTGAAGGAAGTCATGTTTTTTGTACATATAGGTGGATTGTAGTGGGCACAATGATATATTTATGTGGGATGCAGGAAGGTGAATCTGGTATGTATGTGGGTTTCAGTAGAAACAATCACCTATATATGTGGGTTACAGTAAGGTGAATCACGAACATCACAAGTTTTTTGGGCAAGAGCAGGTCCGTACAGGATGACATCAACAACAATGCAGATGATGTCAACAATAATGTAGATGACGTTAGCAGGCCATACAAGTCGTCTTTAGTAGATCTTTGGGCATAATAAATTTTCAAGGATTTGCCGAGGTTTGGTTTTCTGATTTCTCTGGTTATTGGAGGACAAGTAAGTCCTCATATTTTGGTGAAATTGTATTGGCTGGGAGGGATGGTTTTTCCCTTAGAATTTATGAAATTGACAAAGTTACAGAGTAGAAAATTTGTGTCTCATGTGTATTGATGATTCATCTATGATCTTGTTGTTTCCACTCCATGTATTTTCGGTCAATAATTTTTTAGTGTAAAATTGTTTAGTGATAATAGATAGGGTTTAATGTTAGCTCACTGGGAAGGAATTTTTCATATCTCAAAATTAGTCACATAGATTTGCATGTGAAAATTGACATCATAGCCCTCGAAGAACTAATGATGAACCAATTCTTTCTCTGTGCAACCCCATTCTACTGAGGTTTGTATGATACTATCATAACACTCTTGATCCCTACCTCCTTGAATAAATCCTTGAATTCATTGGAGGTGTAATCTCCCCCATTATTTGACCTCAAGACCTTGATATTCTTCCTTGTCATTTTTTCTACATGAGTTCTAAACTCAAAAACCGATGGAAGACCTCATCCTTGGTCTTCATAATGAAGATCTAGGTTTTCCTGGAAAAGTCATCAATAGTCGTAACATAGTATGATGATCCTTGCAATGATTCTACTGACATCGAACCACTCACATATGAATGTATCAGATCCAATATCCCTTTGGACATACTCTCATTGCTTGGAAAAGCAGCCTTGTAATTATTTCAAAGTGCACACCCTTTGCACACTCTCTGCCACTCATTATTGAACTATGGAAGACCTATAAGAATCCCCCTCAGAATTGGAAATTCCCTGTAGTGTTGGTGTCCCAACCTCCTGTGAAATAAATCACATAGGCTATCACTATTGTGAAACAAGGCCTGAACATGATTTCCCTACAACCTGTATAAAGTTCCCTCTCTAAATCCAATGGCCACTGTTGTGTCTAGGATAGATTTCTATGGATGTATGAGTAATTTCCCTCTCTGAAAAGTAATGAAAAAACATGTGTCCTCCATAACTGAGACTGAGAGATTTTTTTTCTTCAAAACTAGTATATAAAGAACATCCTAGGAATCCAACGAATCTCTTGAATCAAGCTGAAATGCAACTAYTCCCTCTCSTTTCACTGCATACTTGGCATCATCACCAAGATCCACATGAAAGTTGAATTCCCTCTCCATCAGAATTATAAATATCTATCGTGATTCTATCMTATGATGAGATGCACCAATTTCCAAGAACCATACACTACTCATAGTTGTGCTAGTAGAAATATAAGAAACTAGTGATAAATCCTTCTCAAAATTCACTGCAAACTCATCTAGTCAYGTCTCTGCTAATGCTACTATTTGCGTATTTGCTTTATCCTTATTMTTATTTGGACACTAATATGCATAATGTTCATTCTTATGACATGAGAAGCACCTAATTTTACTCAAGTCCTTCTTCTTCCCTAGCTGAGACRATCCTCCATCACTGTTACCCTTCTTACTAAACTATTTTCTTTGTCATTCCTTGTCTTACTGAAGAGAGAAAAGTTATCATCACTACTTCCCTACTTTTTTCTCTTAGAATCCTCTCAAGTCTCTTCCTAGATGCAATAATCCCAAAGTATCTACCAATATTGGAGATTTTCTCGAGCGTAGACTCCCTTGACAAATGGTTCCTAAGACTTGGGAAGACCATTCAATGCCACATTCATGAGCTCTTCATCCTTTTTTTTCTCCCATATGACTGTAATATGATCACGTACCTGAGTGATACTCATGAAATAGATGGTAACATTGTCATATATAGACATATGCATTGATATAAGTTTATTCCTTAAGTCCATCTTCCTATTCAAGTTAGTGCTCTAGAATAAACCTACCAAGACATAAAACATATTTTTGGTCATCTTCTTCTAAGATAAGTGAGAAGTTAGATGATCCTTCATTGAATCCAAGATGACCCTCTATGTTATGTTCTCCTTCTTCTCATGAATTTCCAAAGTTGTCGGATCTGTTGGTGGAACAACTGCTTTTTCCACTAACTACCAAAGGTCATAATCCTATAATGAAAAATTTACTCTTGATTTTCAATATAGGAAGTTGGATGATCCATCCAATATGTCTTCAGCTCTTAGAGGTGCTTCTGCCATCCCTTACACATAATAAATTTCCCTGGAAATAACCTGCTGCTGAAACTACCCCTGGATTCCCTTAATGAAACTCATATATGTGCATTCCCCTGATTACTTCTACCTGTGTATGTGTGACTATCTCTAAATATACCTAAGTATGTATGCAACCATTCCTTCTGCAACCCATATAGAACTCTATAAAAATGCAAAACCCTAGTTCTACCTCAATATGACTGTTTCCCTAAAATATGTCCTTTGATTTCTTTTTGTTGGTTATAGATCTACTGAGATAGCCTGTAGATATGATATATTTTCTATCAACTACTATGAATCTAAGATCGGGCTCCCTCTTAGAGAATGTTCTCTAATACCATGTTGATATCCTTACTCCAACACCTAGGTATCTTTTTTTCTAGTGATTTTCTTACTGTAAATCATATTAGTAGCTCACAAAAAAGGAAATGTTGGACTATTCAACTAAAATAAATATAGTGGAAGAAAAACTAGAAACCAAATCATGCACACATAAACACCAATATTTTTGGGTAGATACCCATGGAAAACGATCAAAGGGAAAACTAGTGCTAAGAAGATTTTATTATGATAAAATGAAGGATCCCATAATAGGGATAATGGCCCACCGAGAGAAATACAACTACAAACAAACCTGGAAAAGTATGCACCATTGTATGACCTAGATATGGCACACTTTTCAAGGTGTATGAACCTTTCCTTAACTAAACCCGTGTATAAGCACCTATCTCCATTGATTCTTGCTTACGTGGAAAAAATGATTGTACGACAAACTCCATACATCTTCACACTTTCCTATGGCTTCACTCTGCTGAAACCCACTTGTGGCTTCCTTTGTGTTACGGTCCTAACCTGCACATAGGTAGAACAATATATTCGTATGTAATAAAGGTCAATATTAATAAGTCCTTTCAATAAAATAGAATAAGACGGATGTAAGAAGACCTAGTAGAATCTTCCGCTTCTAGACGGATCTTCCTCTAGATGCTTCTTTTTAGTATAAATAGGAGTCGAGGGTATGAGAACCCTAACTTGGATATTATTGTAATAGAGCTCTGCTCAATTGGAGGTTGCCCCCTCGAAGAGGCCTGTGAACATTGCTTTCAGATTCAAGTGCTATTTCTATTATTATTCTCATATCATTTTAGTGCTATTGCGGTGAATGTTATGGTTATATTGTTGTTATTCTTCCATTTCTAGCATTTTATTTCTGTTTTATATACATTTTATATCTGGTATATTACAATTGGTATCAGAGCACTTTCCTTGGCAGAAAGTGTGGGTTAAAATTTTTTCAGGGTAGAGACATATTCCAGCGTCTTTAAGCCACATAGGTCTGTCATTACGCACATAAACTCATGGTTGAGGGATAAATACACGCAGGAAATACAAGTGTTACTTAAGTGCACATCTGTTGGCCACCCTTGTAACCCCTGTTGGTACCCCTTCGAGTGGTAGTGCATCAGACAACACCTATGTATGGATCGACCTAGATTACCTAAAATCCCTCTTTAGATAAACCGATCAGCCGCCTGACTGCTATAGTGTCACTGATAACAACACTCAGGAATATACTCTCTAGTACCTGGGTAGTCAGGTAGTACGAATAAGGGTACAGTCTATCCTCCTTAGTTAGTGCCCTGAGATATTGGGGTGAGTACTACTGTTGGACCCTGCACGTATATTAGAGAGCTATAGCACAGAGAAAAACCTTGTCTATAGAACCCTTGAATACCTAATCCTTGGGGACAGAAACATAAACAAATTAAAACAAACAAGATCTATTGCCGCACAACTATGTTAGGGTTGCCAAGTAAATACACATTTATTTTTGGTTAAGAATTTGAGCATTTCCTCTCTGCAATATTTGTTTCACCATTATTTGAGACCTATTCCATTGGATTCATCTCTTCGCCCTTATCACATTCATCCATAGCATTTTTTTGACCCCGCTCATCCCTTTTTAGTTCTCCCATCCTCATGGCCCATACCCGTAGCCAAGACTTGGAAGCTCACTTCAACACCTTGCAATATGGTCTCATTGGGAGCCAATAATAAGTGAAACAACTCAACGCCAATGTTGCCACCATCAATACCACCATGCAGTCCTTAAGGGAGGAAATCAAGCAAGACCTCACTACCCAGCTTGAATCAATCTTTTCGGCACTCTGCACCAAACTGCATATCCCTACAGATAACCCTTCCTCTTCCTCACCTCCACATATTGATGATGACCATTCCCCTCATTCCTATAACTTTTAGAACCATCACTTTCAACGTGACCTACACCTTTCGTGGGTGGATGTGACCAAATTTGATGGCTCAGACCCCACTGGTTGGGTAACCCAAATGGAACATTTTTTCTCTTTATACGGCATTACAGATGACTTGGCCAAACTCTGGTATGGTGTTCTCCATCTAGATCAAGAACGTTGGAAATGGTGGAAATGGAGAAAAACTTCTCATAAAGGGTATATTGCTTGGACACACTTTGTGGCAGAGATTTATGAACACTTTGACATTGACAACAACCATTTGGGTCATTTGACAAAGTTGAAGCAATTAGGAATAGTGGAAGACTTTATAGCTGCCTTTGAGCACCTGGATTTTAGAACAGAGGGCATGTTTGATGCCTTTTTCAGAGAGTATTTTATCAGTGGCCTCAAGGATGAGATTCGGGCCCATGTCCTGATGGCTCGACCTCAGAGTTGGGTGGAGGCTACTAAAAGAGATAAAGAAGCACAACATGTTGTATCTTCTGAAAAATGAAAANCTAGATGCTTCTTTTTAGTATAAATAGGAGTCGAGGGTATGAGAACCCTAACTTGGATATTATTGTAATAGAGCTCTGCTCAATTGGAGGTTGCCCCCTCGAAGAGGCCTGTGAAAATTGCTTTCAGATTCAAGTGCTATTTCTATTATTATTCTCATATCATTTCAGTGCTATTGTGGTGAATGTTATGGTTATATTGTTGTTATTCTTCCATTTCTAGCATTTTATTTCTGTTTTATATACATTTTATATCTGGTATATTACAATTGGTATCATAGCACTTTCCTTGGCAGAAAGTGTGGGTTAAAATTTTTTCAGGGTAGAGACGTATTCCGACGTCTTTAAGCCACATAGATCTGTCATTACGCACATAAACTCATGGTTGAGGGATAAATACATGCAGGAAATACAAGTGTTACTTAAGTGCACATCTGTTGGCCACCCTTGTAACCCCTGTTGGTACCCCTTCGAGTGGTAGTGCATCAGACAACACCTATGTATGGATCGACCTAGATTACCTAAAATCCCTCTTTAGATAAACCGATCAGCCGCCTGACTGCTATAGTGTCACTGATAACAACACTCAGGAATATACTCTCTAGTACCTGGGTAGTCAGGTAGTACGAATAAGGGTACAGTCTATCCTCCTTAGTTAGTGCCCTGAGATATTGGGGTGAGTACTACTGTTGGACCCTGCACGTATATTAGAGAGCTATAGCACAGAGAAAAACCTTGTCTATAGAACCCTTGAATACCTAATCCTTGGGGACAGAAACATAAACAAATTAAAACAAACAAGATCTATTGCCGCACAACTATGTTAGGGTTGCCAAGTAAATACACATTTATTTTTGGTTAAGAATTTGAGCATTTCCTCTCTGCAATATTTGTTTCACCATTATTTGAGACCTATTCCATTGGATTCATCTCTTCGCCCTTATCACATTCATCCATAGCATTTTTTTGACCCCGCTCATCCCTTTTTAGTTCTCCCATCCTCATGGCCCATACCCGTAGCCAAGACTTGGAAGCTCACTTCAACACCTTGCAATATGGTCTCATTGGGAGCCAATAATAAGTGAAACAACTCAACGCCAATGTTGCCACCATCAATACCACCATGCAGTCCTTAAGGGAGGAAATCAAGCAAGACCTCACTACCCAGCTTGAATCAATCTTTTCGGCACTCTGCACCAAACTGCATATCCCTACAGATAACCCTTCCTCTTCCTCACCTCCACATATTGATGATGACCATTCCCCTCATTCCTATAACTTTTAGAACCATCACTTTCAACGTGACCTACACCTTTCGTGGGTGGATGTGACCAAATTTGATGGCTCAGACCCCACTGGTTGGGTAACCCAAATGGAACATTTTTTCTCTTTATACGGCATTACAGATGACTTGGCCAAACTCTGGTATGGTGTTCTCCATCTAGATCAAGAACGTTGGAAATGGTGGAAATGGAGAAAAACTTCTCATAAAGGGTATATTGCTTGGACACACTTTGTGGCAGAGATTTATGAACACTTTGACATTGACAACAACCATTTGGGTCATTTGACAAAGTTGAAGCAATTAGGAATAGTGGAAGACTTTATAGCTGCCTTTGAGCACCTGGATTTTAGAACAGAGGGCATGTTTGATGCCTTTTTCAGAGAGTATTTTATCAGTGGCCTCAAGGATGAGATTCGGGCCCATGTCCTGATGGCTCGACCTCAGAGTTGGGTGGAGGCTACTAAAAGAGATAAAGAAGCACAACATGTTGTATCTTCTGAAAAATGAAAACCCTCTTTTATCCCTCGCCCTAAACTAGTAAATACCACTACTCCCTCTGCTCCACTAAAGATCCAAAAATTGACCAGGGCTGAAATGGTTGAACACCAACTCAAAGGCCTTTGTTATAACTGTGATGACAAATATTTCTCGGGCCACAAGTGTAAAGAACAAAATATTTTTATGGCCATCTCCGAGGATATTTCAGAAGAGGATGTAGAAACTACCCTTGTGTCTAAGTTACCTGAATCCACTGACATAAATCTTCCCTCAGACCCTCCTGAAGTAGAACCAATCATTTCCCACAATGCTCTCACTATCTTATCCACTCCCCAAATCCTCAGGCTAATCGGTTACATCAAGCATTAGAAGGTCATCATTCTGGTTGAGAGTGGCGACACCCATAATTTTATTCATCACCACATTGCCCAAGAAACTCATTGCTACATCCATGCCATCAATAATTTCCAAATCATGATTGCCAATGGTAGATCCATGAAATGTGGAGGGTGTTGTGAAAATGTGTGTCTCCAAATTGGTGACTACCACCTGAAATCCCATATGTTTTCTATATACATGGGAGGCTGTGACATTGTGTTGGGAGCAGACTGGATAAGGACTTTGGGTCCCATTCTCATGGATTTTAAATACTTAACCATGCAATTCTACCAGGAGGGCGACCAATATAAGTTCCAAGGCATCACTATCGGTTCACATGAGATCATTAGTTCCCTTCGCATGTAAAAGCTTCTCAACAAAGGTAATTCTGTTGTGATCTCCCAACTCCATGCCATACAAGAAATAGAGACACCCTCAGTTCCACAATACCTCCAAGCCATCCTTTATAAACATACATTGGTCTTTTCCACCCCCCGAGGTCTCCCTGCTTCTCGTGGTGTTCATGATCATTCCATTCCCCTTGTACCTGGAAGCCTTCCTCCCAATATTCGTCCATATCGTCACCCCTTTTCCCAAAAAAATGAAATTGAGAAAATGGTCCAGGAACTCCTTAATGTAGGCGTTATCCACCCTAGTACAAACCCCTACTCTTCTCCTGTGGTCATGGTCCTGAAGAAAGAAGGTTCTTCGCGAATGTGTCCTAACTTCTGTGCCCTCGAAAAACTTACCATCAAAGAAAAATTCCCCATCCCTGTTATTGATGACCTCCTGGATGAATTGAGTGGCACCCAATTCTTCTCTAAACTGGATCTTCGTTCGAGCTACCACTAGATACGTATGAAAGAGGCAAACATTCCCAAGACTACCTTTAAAACTCATGAGGGAAACTATGAGTTTTTGGTCATGCCCTTTGGATTGTGTAATTCCCCCTCCACCTTACAAATCCTCATGAATCATGTCTGTTGTCCTTTTCTCTGCCATTTTGTCTTAGTTTTCTTTAATGATATCCTCATCTATAGCAAAACCTGGACAGACCATCTTGCTCATGTGGATCGAGTTCTCCATCTACTCTCTCAGCACCAACCCTTTCGGAAACAGTCTAAATGTGATTTTGGNTCAAAGGCCTTTGTTATAACTGTGATGACAAATATTTCTCGGGCCACAAGTGTAAAGAACAAAATATTTTTATGGCCATCTCCGAGGATATTTCAGAAGAGGATGTAGAAACTACCCTTGTGTCTAAGTTACCTGAATCCACTGACATAAATCTTCCCTCAGACCCTCCTGAAGTAGAACCAATCATTTCCCACAATGCTCTCACTATCTTATCCACTCCCCAAATCCTCAGGCTAATCGGTTACATCAAGCATTAGAAGGTCATCATTCTGGTTGAGAGTGGCGACACCCATAATTTTATTCATCACCACATTGCCCAAGAAACTCATTGCTACATCCATGCCATCAATAATTTCCAAATCATGATTGCCAATGGTAGATCCATGAAATGTGGAGGGTGTTGTGAAAATGTGTGTCTCCAAATTGGTGACTACCACCTGAAATCCCATATGTTTTCTATATACATGGGAGGCTGTGACATTGTGTTGGGAGGAGACTGGATAAGGACTTTGGGTCCCATTCTCATGGATTTTAAATACTTAACCATGCAATTCTACCAGGAGGGTGACCAATATAAGTTCCAAGGCATCACCATCGATTCACATGAGATCATTAGTTCCCTTCTCATGTAAAAGCTTCTCAACAAAGGTAATTCTGTTGTGATCTCCCAAATCCATTCCATACAAGAAATAGAGACACCCTCAGTTCCACAATACCTCCAAGCCATCCTTTATAAACATACATTGGTATTTTCCACCCCCCGAGGTCTCCCTGCTTCTCGTGGTGTTCATTATCATTCCATTCCCCTTGTACCTGGAAGCCTTCCTCCCAATATTCGTCCATATCGTCACCCCTTTTCCCAAAAAAATGAAATTGAGAAAATGGTCCAGGAACTCCTTAATGTAGGCGTTATCCACCCTAGTACAAACCCCTACTCTTCTCCTGTGGTCATGGTCCTGAAGAAAGAAGGTTCTTCGCGAATGTGTCCTAACTTCTGTGCCCTCGAAAAACTTACCATCAAAGAAAAATTCCCCATCCCTGTTATTGATGACCTCCTGGATGAATTGAGTGGCACCCAATTCTTCTCTAAACTGGATCTTCGTTCGAGCTACCACTAGATACGTATGAAAGAGGCAAACATTCCCAAGACTACCTTTAGAACTCATGAGGGAAACTATGAGTTTTTGGTCATGCCCTTTGGATTGTCTAATTCCCCCTCCACCTTACAAATCCTCATGAATCATGTCTGTCGTCCTTTTCTCTGCCATTTTGTCTTAGTTTTCTTTGATGATATCCTCATCTATAGCAAAACCTGGACAGACCATCTTGCTCATGTGGATCGAGTTCTCCATCTACTCTCTCAGCACCAACCCTTTCGGAAACAGTCTAAATGTGATTTTGGCACCTTAGAAGTAGAATACTTGGGTCATCTGGTTTGAAAGGATGGCATCAGAGTGGATCCTAAAAATATTGAAGCTATGCAAGACTGGCCTCACCCAAATAATTGTTGGAATATTGGTTGTTGACATTGATGTCAACCCTAGTCATGGGTTTTGGACCACAAGATTGATAGAGGTATTTGGACATGAAGGAAAATGAACATGCATATACAACACCCGTGAATGGATAGTATACATCATGTTGTTTCTGGTGGTATGTGGCACATCACGTGGATCCTCATGGTTGAGGAGAAATGAATTTTTGAAGATGACAGTGAATTCAAGAAGGAAGTACATGTAGGCCCTAAAGATAATTAAAGAAAATAATTACAAAATAAGAAAGTGTGAGGTCGGACCTAATGTTAAAAGGAAGTGACATAAATGGTATTAATAAACATAATTATACATTCATTTGATACAAGTTGAATTTTAGAGGAAATCAGAAGTAAAGAAGGCTGGATTTCAAGGGAGGATGAAGTCTTTTGGTGATGTGTTCTAAGGTATGTTATTTTCAGGTCATCTTACCATT
>JZKD02S0194064.1:327414-339887 GCA_000966675.3 Picea glauca | reverse complement strand
TATTGAAATTGTAAATTTTAATTATTGAAACTGTACAATCAATTTTAATAAATTTATATATTCAAAATACAATTTAAACTAAACAATGATGAACAATTACATAATTAAATTTCAATAATAATGAATCAGTTTAAATAGATTTATATATTCAAAATACAATTTAAACTAAACAATAATCAACAATTATATAACTAAATTTCAATAATAATGATTGAAATTTAAAACTAAATTTAAAACTAAATTTAAAACCTTTAAAAATTTTCCCATTTTCACAACTCTCACATCCAACTAAAATTCAAACCAAACAAAACCATTCAAATCTACAATGAGATAAGTCTGGTAGACGAAGACTAAGCTCAGTCCAAAGAATTGAATTACAAATAGTTATCAAATATTCTCGAAATGACCGGTGGCTGTGAATTCTCAGGTCGGCGCACTAATTTCGGTTTGTTATAAAAATGGGACGGATCTCTGCATTCTAATGTGTATATATTTTGGATATCTGGATGCATATACAGTGGGTATATCATCTGCAGAAGAAGAGGAGGCGGTGTTGTGTTTCTGGCGCGGATGAGATGACACTGCTTTCATATATCCGCTTCATTCATTCAGTTTGAGATGAACAAGGAATATTTGCAGGCAGTGTCATCTCTCTGCGCCTGAACCTCCCGTTCCTGTATATGTCCTTTATTAATATTATTCTGATGTTTTATCTTTGTCCAACAGGTACTTATGAAGGATATGGAATTGTTTTAATTCTCCAACTGGTGTCACTGTTGATAAAGTGCCTTGCTCTACCTTGCATGCACCGTTTTTTAATTTAGAAGGTTATAATTTATAATTTCTATCTAAACATAATGGCTAAAAGAAAGGTCATTATTTAGAAGTATATATTTAAACAAAACATTTGTAACAGCGAAGATAGAAATCCAGAACAACAGAAACAAATAGGGAAAGAAATAAAACTGTAACCAGATTCTTACACTGATCATAGGACAAATGCAAGTTAGACTTACAATGATCCTGGGACAAATGCAAGTTAGATAAGAGTAAGGTGTTGTAAACACTGTGTAAAAGGCATGAACGGCTCTGTATTTTGCATATTATGTCAGTTTTGTAGTTTTATAATAATATTCTATTTCTGAACATATTGTGAATCATTTTTCTACAACTTGTCAACTTTTTCAGGATGATTTTCTTTAAGTATATTGCATATTTTTTCTATGCAACTTGTCAATATTTTCACAATACATAATACATACTTACCAAGTTAATCCATAACGAACTCAATCCATATGCCAATACATAATACATACTTGCCAAGTTAATCCATAACGAACTCAATCCATATGCCTTGGATGTAGATGGATTCAGTAAATGGTAAGAATGGTGAGAGGGGAAGCTCTATAATGATAATCATTATGTTTAAGATGTGTTTTTAAAAAAAAGTTAAATAACTATATAAACTTGTGATAAATACATTATATAAATGGTTGATAGAAATACATTGTATGGATTGTTTATTTAGTGTGATTTTTTTAATTTTGTAAAAAATGTAAGTTCTATAAAAATTGTATGTATTTTTGTTAACAGTTTGTGTAATTTTGTGTAATTGATGGATCTTTTTTTTTAATTGTTTGAGAGATGTTATATATGTATACTCATAGAGGTGAGGGCTCAATGTAAAGTTTAGTGAGGACTCAATATTGAGGTGTATTGTTTGTATGAGAGGAGATGATGAGTGTATGCCTGGGTTGACTATTGTAATTTTCCTTTCAATAATAAGAATATCTATTATCATTATCAATGATTTTTTCCAATATTACTTTTCCATATAAATAACTATGTCAATTGTATGATTGATGTTTTCAACTTAATCTTGATTTTGTATTATTTGCTATTAAAATCTTGTTAATTTTTTGCTTCGACTACCTAACAATTCTCTATGCATTTCTACATTGATTATTGTAAATTTTTTTGAGAACTCAATGGACAGGATGTGAATACCGGTATTATTGAGACACGGATTTATGATTGTATTATCATGAATGGTTACTCGAAAGGAGTTAATAAGCTCCATGTACTTCATATATTCATGTCCAAACTTATAATTTCCTGGTAGCTTCTGGCAAAATATTCAGTTCCATAGGTTAGAAAGATTGTTTATCTTGTGGTATAGTTTTTAGAGTTTTTATATGTATATATTTTGTTCAATTTTCTGAAATATTGTCAAAAGTTGTTGGAATCCAGATTTAAATGATTGATTTTGTATAATTTGAGTGTTTTTTGGGTTTTTGAAAGTGTTGAATTTATTCAAAAATATAATTTAAATAATAAAAAATGGCGATTTCATCAAAATCTATTTCACAATCTTTGAAAAAATAAAAAAATTCAAAAAGTCTAATCTTTAAACAACACCTACATTGTTAAGAAGAAATTCAAAAAATCTAATATTTAAGCAACACCTATATTAAAGAGGCCCCAGAATATATTAAAGGTGGTTATAACCACCAAGAAGAAGAAGTCGGGAAGTTGACCCTATCAGTGAAGAGACACTTCCACACCTGCCAAAATTGTATAAATAAGAGAGGTCAACGCCTCATTTAGACACACTCAACTCACTCATCTAGTGCGCAAGTATTGAAGGAAATTGCAGTTACTGGTTGCCAGAAGAAGGAAGAGACAGAGAGGCGCATCCTTGGGAGAGGAATTTCTGTGTTGTTTGGTTCATTATCTTGGCATTGTATTGGTTATCTATATTAAGGAAGTTTTGTTGGGTTTTCTTCCCCTTGAGGGTTTCCTAGGATAAATGCTTGTGTACTCTTGTGATTTTTTTTCTCTTAGTGATCATGCCTATGCTATTGTTATCTAGTAAATAGAAAGCTAACCTAATAATAGCTGAAACTTTAACATGGATTCAGAGCTAAGCTGAAGAGAACATATTTCACAAGAAAAAGAAAAACGCCACTCTTGTCCTACATGAAAATTAGGGTTTTTTATTAAAGAAGGTTTTCAACCTCAAATCCATCTAGAAAGGTGTGCTCTACCTCAAGGAACATTTTGGCATTCTCAGCGCACTTTTTCAGTGGCTAGATCTCCCAGAAAGTGAAACCCTAGTTTTCACAAAGTACTAGAAAACCAGAAGTACCAGTGTACCAAAGTACCAGAACTACCAGAAAACCAAAAGCACCAAGTATAATCCGCAGATCAAGTTTGGAAGGGTAAAAGTTAGATTTTTTTAAATCTAAACACACCAAGCTACTCGCCTCAGTCCAGTGCATCTTTTGGTGAGTTCAGTTTTCAGATCCAAGTAATTTGATTTTTTTATTATTTGTGTAGCCTGGAGGGCTAGGGTTTCTTCTACAAGAAAGAATGGCTACCAGCATGAGAGTAGAAGATAGGCTGGAAGGATCTAGAAACTTCAGATATTGGAAGCATAGTTTGTAGATGATTCTAGACAATAATGATCTCCTAGAACATGTTACAGTCGGTGTACTAGAACACGAGGAAGAAGATCAAAAGACCAAGCATGAGAAGAATGAAAAAAAAAAAGATAGTCATGTCAGATTCAGTAAAGGATCACTTGATCCCTCATATATCCGAACTACAGAGAGCAAGGCAAATGTATGAAGCACTCAGCAATTTATATGAAAGCAAAGACATTAGTCAGAATCTTACCTTAAGAAATCAACTTCGTAATATGAAGATGGACAACTCAGAATCTGTCACATCCTATCTTATGAGAGTTTCTCAAATCAGAGATCAACTTGCAGTTATTGGAGATTTCATTAGTGACAAAGAAATTGTAATCACAACAATAAATGGGTTTCTAACATTTTGGATCTCTTTTGTACAAGGAATGTGGGAAAGAGGCAAGTTACCCAAGTTTGATAAGTTATGGGCAAATTGCAAACACAAAGAATCTAGACTTGCAGACCAACAAAAGAGATTAATTGTTGACGAAGAGGAAGTTCTTACAGTTCAAAATAACAGAAGAACTTCCTTCAACAAGAGCAATAAAGAAGCTAACTCTATAAGAGTTACAGATAAGAAGAAAGATGTTTCAAAGATCAGATGTTACAACTGTCAAAAGTTGGGACACTTTTCCCATGACTGTCCTCAAGGAAAAGGGAAAAGAAGGTATCAATCACATGTGGCAGAGGAAGAGGAGTCTCCTCCTTCAAATAAAGCTTTAGCATAAATTAAGGATTATGTACTTTAAGTTGAAGATAGTTGATCTCAAGAAAGAAAGCAAATGGCAGAGACCGTGAAACCTTTCCACATAAAAACAAAAGATAAGTATTCATATTTAGTATCTTGTTTAATTTAATACTTTATCATTACAAGTTAGTTTTAGTTATTTTGTGAGATTGTTAATTAACCTCGCTTTATTTCTGTGTCCATGGAGACTTATGAAGGAAGAAAATAATATCTGGGACAATAGACTTTTATTTGAGTGTCTATTCCGTTCATGTTGGAGGCGTTTGTTTGTTTCTTTAAAGCATTATGAAATGGAAGAAAATAAGGAAGACGAGAACATTAAGGAGGCCATTCTTTAAGCAAAAGCTCTTTATTCTAAAATTAAGGAGGCCATTCACATTTCAGAAAAAAGATGTTAATTTGAAATATGTTCAAAATTAAACTTATTCCACCCAAAGCCACCACATGTTAATTTGACATATGTTTAAAATTAAACTTATTCCTTTTTTGGATTTTTTTTTTTCAAACTTTTTAACTTTTTCTCTTCAATTTTATGTGAATTTAGAAAGAGATTTGGGTATCTTTGTCCTCCTATATTCACTTTCTTGGATTTTTTTTCAAACTTTTTGGTTATTTCTTTTCAATTTTATGTGAATTTAGAAAGAGATCTGGGTATCTTTGTTCCCCTTCTATAAATAAATAGAATTAGATATATGAAGTGAAGATGTTAATTTGACATATGTTCAAAATTCAACTTATTCTTTTTTTTAGATTTTTTTTTCAAATTTTTTAGTTTTTTTTTTTTAATCTTGTTAATTTGACATATGTTCAAAATTAAACTTACTCTTTTTCTTAGATTTTTTTTCCAAACTTTTTAGCTTTTTCTTTTTAATCTTGTTAATTTGACATATGTTCAAAATTAAACTTATTCTTTTTCTTAGATTTTTTTGTCCAAACTTTTTAGCTTTTTCTTTTTAATCTTATGTGAATCTAGAAAGAGATTTGGGTTTCTTTGTCCTCCTTCTATAAATGAATAGATTTAGATTTCTTGTATCCCTAATTTTTTTATAAAAAAGATTTGTACTTGTGTTTATATATATAAAAAAAAATGGATTTGGTTTATATTTTTCATCATCATTTTAGTAAAAATCCACCCCATAAAAGATATAGTAACTATTGCAATATTATATACAATTTGAGTAAGCCTGATTGTTAAGAACATGTGTTTCCTCTTAAGAGATTACAAGTTCAAATCCGAAAAGTAGGATACTTAGTTCATGATATATTTCTTTGTTCTAACTAATCTGTATACCATTACTTATGAAGGATATGGAATTGTTTTAATTCTCCAACTAATGTCACTGTTGATAAAGTGCCTTGTTCTACCTTGCATGCACCGTTTTTTAATTTAGAAGGTTATAATTTATAAAGGAATTGTTTTAATTCTCCCACTGATGTCACTGTTGATAAAGTGCCTTGCTCTACCTTGCATTCACAGTTTTTTAATTTAAAAGGTTATAATTTATAAAGGTCATTATTTAGAAGTATATATTTAAACAAAACATTTGTAACAGCGAAGATAGAAATCCAGAACAACAGAAACAAATAGGGAAACGAATAAAACCGTAACCAGATTTTTACACTGATCATAGGACAAATGCAAGTTAGACTTACACTGATCATAGGATAAATGCAAGTTAGATAAGAGTGAGTGAGGTGTTGTAAACACTGTATAAAAGGCATGAACGGCTCTGTATTTTGCATATTATGTCAGTTCTCTAGTTTTATAATAATATTCTATTTCTGAACATATTGTGAATCTTTTTTCTACAGCTTGTCCACTTTTTCAGGATGATTTTTTAAGTATATTGCATACTTTTCCTCTGCAACTTGTCAATATTTTCACAATTCATAATACATACTTGCCAAGTTAATCCATAACGAACTCAATCCATATGCCTTGGATGTAGATGGATTCAGTAAATGGTAAGAATGGTGAGAGGGGAAGCTCTATATTGATAATCATTATGCTTAAGATGTGTTGTTTAAAAAAATTAAAGAATTATATAAACTTGTCATAAATATAGTGTATGGATTGTTGATATAAATACATTGTATGGATTGTTTATTTAGTGTGATTTTTTTAACTTTGTAAAAAATGTAAGTTTTATAAATTTTTTATGGAAAATCTGTGTCAATCAATTTCTCAACATGTACATATATGTATTTATATTTAGAATGTGCATGTATGCACTTTTCTGTTTACAGTTTGTGTAATTAATGGATCTTATTATAATCAGTTTGTTTAATTTTTTGAGAGATGTTATATATACAAGCATACTTATAGAGGCGAGGGTGCAATGTAATGTTTAGTGAGGACCCAATATTAAGATGTGTTGTTTGTATGAGAGGAGATGATGAGTGAATTGACTATTATAATTCTCCCCTGAATAATAATAATACCGATTATTATTGTTAATAATTTTTTCCAATATTACTTTTCCATATAAATAACTATGTCAATTGTGTGATTAATGTTTTCAATTTAAACTTAATTTTGTATTATTTGCTATTAAAATTTTGTTATTTTTTGCTTAGACTACCTAACAATTCTCTATGCATTTCTACATTGATTATTGTAAATTTTTTTGGGAACTCAACGGACAGGATGTGAATACCGGTATTATTGAGACACGGATTTATGATTGTATTATGATTGACAATACATGGAATTGATCATCTTATTAACGTTAATGGTTACTCGAAAGGAGTTAATAAGCTCCATGTATTTCATATACTCATGTCCAAGCTTATAATTTCCTGGTAGCTTCTGGCAAAATATTCAGTTCCATATGTTAGAAAGATTGTTTATCTTTTGGTATAGTTTTTAAAGTTTTTATATGTATATATTTTGTTTAATTTTCTGAAATATTATTAAAAGTTGTTGGAATCCAGATTTAAAAGATTGATTTTGTATAATTTATTTTTTTTTGGTTTTTTGAAAATGCTGAATTTATTTATTTATTAAAAAATACAATTTAAATAATAAAAAATATGATTTATCAAAATTTATTTCATAATCTCTGGAAAAATAAAAAAATAAAAAAAATCGAATCTTTAAACAACACTTCTAATGTAATGTTGAGAAGAAATTAAAAAAATCTAATCTTTATGCAACACCTATATTGTTGAAAGGCCACTGAGTTTCCATTCCGTTCATGCTGGAGGCGTTTGTTTGTTCCTTTAAAGCGTTATGAAATAGAATAAAATAAGGAAGACAAGAACATTAAGGAGGCCATTCTTTAAGCAAAAGCTCTCTATTCTAAAATTAAAGAGGCCATTCCCATTTTAGAAAAAGATGGGCTAGAACTTTACCCACTTTTATCGTATGATAAAACATCGATCTTTCCAGTAAAGAATCGGACGGAACGATCAAATTAAAATTCATTTTTATAAAAACAGCGACTTAAATTTTAAATTTAAATAAAAAAAAATTACGAGTTTCCAATTACATTTATGATTTGACGAGTTAGGCCATTGAACATTTTCTTATGGAAAAAGAAAATAGATAATTCACTTGGTGATATTTGTAATAAATCACTCTATTAATCAGTACATCATTTAATTGAAAAAACCAATACAAATGTTATACGATTTTTAATATTGAATGGATTAACATCTCCAGATACAAATAAACTCTTTATAATATTGAGTGGATTAATGTCTATCGTCCCAAATAATATCTCTAAATAATCTCCTTGTAATATTGAACGGATTTTAACCCAAACAATCTCTCGAGTGAGTTCTTTATTTTTTTTCTCTTTTAACATGGACAACTTTACGAGTGTATGAGAGTATCCCATCAATGTTCTTGAATCTAGATGTTGGCAATCTGATGAGTGTAATAGTCAATCAAAGATTTTTGTATATTTATGTCCAACCAAATCCACCACCTTTTCTCTTACAAATCAAGATCTCATCTCTTAAAATTTGGATGGATGTTATACAATGTTTATTTCCATTGATTGGGCATTTTGGCTTGTGCCCTCACGCCAGATATTTTCTATGAATTTTTTTTGAAAATTTAGGTTTTTTCTTCAATTTCTCTTCTACATCTTTTATTTCCTTTTATTCAACCTTTGGATTTTACAAACTTGATCACCTTACCTTACTTTACCTTTTCTTTGTGAAAACTCATTTGTGTTTTTTTTGGGGTTGTTTTTAACCTTAGTTTAGAGTTATCACTTATTTTTGTTGACTATTAAAGTGTTTTGGGTACATCCTTTATTTCCTTTCATTCAACCTTTGAAGTTTACAAACTTATCACCTTGCCTTACCTTCTCTTTGTAGAATCTCTTTTAGAGTTGTTTCTTTAGAGTTATCACTCATTTTTGTTAATTATTAGAGTGTTTTTGATACATCCTTTATTTCCTTTCATTCAACCTTTGGAGTTTACAAACTTCATCACCTTACTTTACCTTTTCTCTGTAGAAACTCATTTGTGTCTCTTTTGGGGTTGTTTTAACTTTAGTTTAGAGTTATCACTCATTTTTGGTAACTATTAGAGTGTTTTTGTCAATGATGACTTGCATGTGGTTAATACATTTTGCCCCATATATATAAAGGATTGAGTTAATTTTCTACAAATTTTTCTTCCTATAATTATTGGAGCAATGATTGTGTGTTTATAATGAAGAGGTTTTAACTTCATTCTTTCCCTCCTTATGATAATGTCCACACCTCTCACACTTGTTAATGATTACATTATAAGGAAAATATCAATTAGCGAAGGTTTTTAATGTTATATGATTCTACAAAATTATGAAGAAAACCTTATTAAAAGACTCATTAGAGAAAAAGAAAAGTTGTTTGCATTAAGGTATTTTCCATGGTACATTTCTTATAGTATGGTGCACCAATGTAACACTATTTAAGATTTATTGATGCATATTATATACTATAAATAATTGTTGCACTATATATTTTTAAGCACCTTTTGTGGTATATCTCCTTATGCATAATGAAATCCTAGTAATGGTAACAATAATAGAAAGAATAACCATTTTAGTATCATTGAAGGTAATGGTGTTGTTGTTGTAATAAACAGAATTATTGTTCTTAGTATAGTTATGAGCATTGGCTCTTCAGCGATAAAAAAACACACTTATATGCATCTATGAGATTGATGATTTTAGTTTATAAGTAGCACTTGTGCTAAAATACATACAAAAATATTTGATCCATACATACATGTGAGTAGTGGTCTATGCGATAATTTTCTACATACTTTTTCTTATATATTGAAAATGAATTTATGCATACACATGATTTAAATCTCTTGTTACATACCAATGATTGATTCCTACTGGTTCTTAAGAATTATTTTGTGTTAAAAAGAGCTTTCTTTAACTACTAATGTTATTAATTTGTAAAATAAGGAAAAAAATATCATGGTGCCTAAGTAGCATTCACATGTAGAGTAAAATAAAACATAATCATTGGATAGTAATAGATATAACACCCAAGTGTCCAATTTGAAAAATAGGCTGACTTTTGACAAAATACTAATATATTATCAAAGTGCTCACCGTTTGCGAAAAAAAAGTCATATGGGTATTAAAACATTAACATTACACATTAATCCTAACTACCCAAGGATGGAGGGGAGCTAGTCATGATCATGTGGGAATGGACCCCATCTAGTAATTGGAAATTCAGTCTCAATGGGTTGTACAGTGTACCATTCATCAATAGTCACCTAGTATCTAGGCCACTTTTACATCACAAGATCCATGGTTGGTAAGTCTTTGTCCACACATTGGTAGAATAGTGGATAGACTATGCACACACTCATCGCATCCTTGGATAATGTTTTTGGCCAATTGAAAAGCCAGTAAGGTAGGTTGAGAAGGGGCACAAGTATGAGGACGATCTGAGGTAAGACATACATGATACATAGTGTATGTGGCCCGATGCCAGGGGTCCTCAAGCTAATGTAGGTGTTCCATATACAAGAAAACCTTGTAGGATGGCACCTCAATCTACAAGGACAGACTAACATAGATTGGACTACCATCATAGAAAGAGAAGACTACTATAAAAAATAAAATTAAATAGACCATCACTTCTCCTTTTCTAGAGCCAATGTAAAATTTCAAACCTAATAAGAAACCAAGTAGAATGGAAATACAAAGGCAAGGGAATTCAATTGCTATGAATGAAGAAAAACTAAGTAAATCTAGCTAATACATAAAAATATAATAAAAGTTTCATAACTTAAGTTTGTTTGCAATGTGTGTTGGTTCTTGGGCCTAATTATCTTCCTAATTCAGATGTCTTGTTTCATCCACATTTGGATCCCAATTACTGAAGGGAGGCTATGTAGGGGTTTTCCCCCTAACTAATATCATCAAGGGATCCATGGGGAGTTTTGAAAATTATTAGGAACCTCCCCTGGTAGGGGTCCGGGGGAAATTCCTTCGAAGATAATATTTTTGGAAAAATTCCTTCCAAAATATTATAATTTTGTAGTCAATTTGGATTTCTCATTATTACGTCGTACATATGATGATAGAAGTTATGGTAGTTCCTTTTGTTGGAATATTGGTTGCTGTCATTGATGTCAACCATAGTCATTGGTTTTGGACCGTAAGATTGATGAAGGTATTTGGACATGAAGGACAATGCCCATGCAGACACAACACCCATGGATGTATAGTATACATCATGTTGTTTTCGGTGGTAGGTGGAATGTTGCACTTGTAGAAACAAAACCCATGGATGTATAGTATACATTATTTTGTTTCTGGTGGTAGGTGAAACGTCACGTGGATCCTCATGGTTGAGGAGAAATGAATTTTTGAAGATGAAAAAGTGAATTGAAGAAGGAAGTACAGGTTATCCCTAAAGATAATTAAAGAAAAGAATTACAAAATAAGAAAGTGTCAAGTCAATGCTAATGTTAAAATGAAGTGACATAAAGGGTATAAATACATATCATTATACATTCATTTTATATAAACAAGTCGAATTTCATAGGAAATCTGAAGTAAAGAAGATCGGATTTCAAGGGAGGATGAAGTCTTTTGGTGATGTGTTCTAAGTCATAAACATGTGTTTCGGGTAAAAAAGTCATAAATTATTCATAGAGATTCCAAATGAAGTGAGACCAATTTCATTGGAAAGAGTATGGTATGTAGTTTCTTGTGTGTGAATTTTAGAATCTGATGTGTATGATGTAAATATTTTAGAATGTCTTGATATTTTAGAATTGTATCTTCCTTTTGGAGGTTTATCCCTCTCTTTATATTTGGAATTTCTTGATTCCCTTGGAAGTCATTACTTCCATTGAAAAATAACTATTGATTATTTCTCATATATTTTGCATGGTGTATTGGTGTAACTCTTCTACTATTGTTCATTTCTCATTGGATATAATTATTTAAAATTGTACTTGATACTAACTCACCCTTCTCTCAGTATAAAAAATTGGTATCAGAGTGGATTACCTTCAGTACAGTTTAACCCCTAGAAGGAAGATCCTAAGAAGAAATGGAAGATAACATTCAAAATGGGATTCCACCATTTGATGGAAGCAATTTTGAATACTGGAGTAATAGAATGGAAACTTAATTGAAAGATCTTGAGGCATATGTTTGGTTCTTAGTTGCTTTAGTATACAATATTTTGAAGAAACCAAAGACTGTGGCTCAGAAGGAAGCAAGAAGGAAGCAAGAAGGAACAACAAATTGGCAATAGATACGATCCTGGATGGATTGACAGATTATGTGAAATCCAAGGTGGGATCATGTGAATCAAAAAAATAGATTTTGGACAAGCTACAAGACCTTTATGGCAGGGTATAAGCAGAAGAAGAAGAAGAAATTGACGGAAATTACAACATCTCATATTTCAAAGAAGAAAATAGAGGTTAGTTCTTTTTCTTTAATTGTGGAGTAGTACATGTTGAATTTGAATGTCCTTATCCAAGGATTGAAAGAGATGACACTGAAGAAGAAAAGTCCAATGAAGAAGAAGAAAACCATGAAGAAAAAAGTATTCAACAAGAAGATGAGAATCTTAAAAAAGTGAAGCGTGTTGATATTGAAAATAGCAAGCTCAAAAACATGCATAAAAAACTAAGAAGTGAATTGGTTACTTGTGAAAAGATAGTTTTAAGCTTCAAGAAAAAATTATAATACTTTGAGATACTAACAGAAGAAACAATTTCCTTGAAAACTCTACTTGAAGAAGCAAGAAGAATAAGATAAGTA
>JZKD02S0194064.1:200823-217662 GCA_000966675.3 Picea glauca | reverse complement strand
GTTAATCATGTGTCATAAACCAATACACAACAATAAAAAGTGCAGCAAATAACACAACAAACTCACAACAATAGCGAGATGATAAAGGAGTTCACCCCTCTCTGGGCTACGTCTCCTTGAGCCTCCTTCAATGAACTTGGCTCTTTGGGATTAGTTTGTCAAATGATCTTTACAATATGATTATCAACTCCAATGGATTTATAGACTATACCATTGGATTCAGAATACATAAAAACCCCAAAATTGACTGTTAGAACTCTGAAAATGGACAATGGCTCATCCAACAATGACCTCTTCTACATGTGACCTCCAAGCTTCCCTGAGCTTCAATGAGGCAAAAACACCTGTAAAAGTCCTCCAATGGATCTGAAACCTATCCCAACATGTTCAAAGAATAATAATCAGTCAGAAATGACTATTCAGTCTCAGAAAATGGATATGTGCTCATCTGAGCAATGCCTCAAACAATGAGGGCTTCAATGGTCCCTCGAGCTTCCTCAAGCTTCAATGGTTAAAAACCTGCATTAGAAGTCTCCAAAATTCATGTGAAAATATCACCAATGGACTCAGAACATCCAAAAACCCCTAGCTGGGCTTTTATAGGACCTGATTTGGTCAAAAACTCCAAAAGTTATGGCTTCTGCCATTTTCCCCCTTCAAGCTCTCTTACCTGTTTGCCATTTTGTACCTGTGTAGGACTGAACCTAGCCTCAAGCGTTTTCCGTGCCTAAACTCAGCCTCCATGTGTGTCCCGCAATTGGTGCCAACATGTTGAACAGTTACCCAAAATCAAGCCCCCAAGGACGGAGGTGTTGGGCGCATGGGGCCATGTGGCCACGTTCCCACGCATAAAAGGGGCTAGCTGTTTCGAGAATCAACTTGGGCTTGCCAAGTGTCGGGTGTGTTTGCATTACCGTTTCCATATAACAAAACCCAACTTACTAACGCGCGCGCATATAAAATGTTACTTGTAATATAACATAACACCGCGGGCTATTAAAATAAAACAATAAACCGTGCGCCAAAATGCATTTGTATAGAAATCGTGGTCATATAATGCCAAACGAAAAAACCACGGGCTAACAATTATAAAGCCCCCCACGCGCCATTGAACAAGGAATGGTCACATGTTATGTAATTTAACTGTGGAATAAAACCACTACATTTGCCCCGTGCGAATGATATAGTTATAGTCATATGAAACAAGCGCGTGACCGGGGGCTGGGGCTAAGCCCCAGCCCGGACCCCCGTGCCGACCACCAATACAATGAATTCAATTTAATTGCAACTCGTATAGTTGACAAGTAACAATCATTTGGTGTGTTGGCAGTTGGAACTTTGGTTAAAGCACTTGTATGGATGGGTAGAGGTCCGGGGGTCGAACCCCACGGACCCACAAAAATTTTATTAACCCAAACATTGAACCAAATAGCCATTAAACGGGTGCCACGTGGCAGCCCTTAATTGGGCCACGTGGTACCTTTCCATTGTACAAAATCATGCCACGTGTCATCGTATAATTCACCCACTGACAACCAATAAAATAATGCCATGTCACTAGGTGCCACGTCACCGTACGGTCGCCACATCAGCACTGTAGGTCCTGCCACGTCAGCTGTACGCCCTGCCCAGTCAACACCCTTTTTTTCCCTGTTTGGCGATTCAAACAGATCATGATATCTCTCGCTCCCAATGTCTGTTTGAGACGAAACAAATTGCGTTGGGTTCGTGACGACGAGGGCTACAAACCCATTTGTTTTGAGGCAATTCCGAGAACTTTTATTTTTGAGGTAAAATTTACCCGTGGTCCAGATTTTGATCAGAAAATCTAGTATCCACAAATATGGTGGAAAAAATGGAGCTAAAGACAACTGCACATCCAAACCCATAAAATTTATCATGGTTGCAGAAAGGACATCAAGTAATGGTAAGTCAACAATGTCAAGTTGAGATTAAAATAAGAGGTTATAGGGATGAAATATTATGTGATGTAATTCTTATGGACGTCTATCATATTTTATTGGGGAGACCATGACAGTTTGACAAAAAAATTACTATTGATGGGAGGAAGAATACTTATACCCTAGAAACAAATTGTAGGACACATATGTTCTTACCAATAGAAGACAAAGAGAAAAAGAGGGAAGCTACTTCAGGTATACTTCTCATGAGTGGGAATGAACTCTTGAATGAAGTCAAGAAGGAGAAAGAAATGTAGTTTGTTGTAGTGAGGAAGCCTAGAGTTATCCTTACAAATACTTCTATGGAATATTTACTTGAAGAAATAAAAGAACTGTAAGAAAACTTTGTTGACATAGTAGTGGATGAGTTATCACACTAATTTCCACCCATTAGGAGTATAATCCATCATATTTACCTTATTTGAGGATCTAGTTTATCAAACAAAACAACATATAGCTTGACACCTAGAGAGAATGAGGAATTTAAAAATCAAGTCCAGGAATTGTTGGATAAAGGTTTAGTTATGGAAAGCCTAAGCGCATGTGCACTACCAACTATGTTAAGTCCAAAGAAGGATGGAGGATGGAGAATGTGTACAGATTCTATAGCCATCAATAAGATCACATTTAGCTATATATTCCCTTTAACCAGAATGGATGATTTGATGGATTGTTTGAGTGGGGAAAACATTTTTTCCAAGATAAACTTGAAGAGTGGATATCATAAAATAAGGATGAGAGAGGGAGATGAATGGAAAACAACATTCAAGACAAATGAAGGATTGTTTGAATGGTTGGTCATGCCATTTGGGTTGACAAATGCACTAAGMACATTTATGAGATTAATGAATGAAGTATTGAAAGACTTCATAGGAAAATTTTTCATAGTATATCTTGATGACATACTAATCTTYAGTAAKACATAGGGAGAACACTTAATACATATGGCATCAGTGATGGAAAAGTTGCAACAAGAGAAATTGCTAATAAATATGAAAAAAATCTCTTTTATGAACAAAGAACTAATATAMTTGGGTTTTGTGATCTATTCCAATGAATTGAAGATGGATCCAGAAAAGGAGAGAGCAATGAAAGAATGGCCATCGCCAGGAAGTATATTTGAGGTAAGAAGTTTTCATGGATTAGCAAGATTTTATAGAAAGTTTATCATATATTTCATTGGTATATGTATGCCCATATTGGACACTGTGAAGAAGAAACACACGTCTTTTTGTTGGATAGAAGAAGCTGAAAAAACTTTCAAAGTGTTGAAGGAGAAAATCACAGAACAACCAATTATGATCTTACCAGATTTTTGAAAAACATTTAATGTGAGATGTGATGCAAGTGGATTAGCTATTAGAGAAGTCTTTAGTCAGGATAATAGGCCAGTTGCTTATTTCAGTGAGAAGTTGAATGACACCAAGAAGAAGTATTCCACATATGACAAATAATTTTATGTAGTGATTCAATCTTTGAAGAAGTGGAGGAACTATCTAATTCGTAAATAATTTGTCTTGTACAATGATAATCAAGCTCCACATTTTATTACTAGGAAAGAATAGTTGAATCAAAGACATGATAAATGGGTTGAATTTATGCAAAATTTTACTTTTGTTATTAAACATATTGTTGGAACTGCTAACAAAGTTGCATATTCTTTGAGTAGGAGGAGCTTATTTGTAAAAGAATTCCAAGTAGAGACCTTAGGGTTTGAACACCTCAAAGAAACATATCGAGAAGATTCAGATTTTATGGAAGATTGTGAGGCATGTAGAATCCTTTGTTGGGAGACAGAATCCCATTGACATAATATTTTATCCAAGATGGATTATTATTCAAAGGAAGCCAACTATGCATACCAAATGGTCAATTTGAGATAACCTACTAAAAGAGAAACATAACAAAGGTTTAGTTGGACATTTTGGTCATGATAAAATATTTGCACATCTGAGAAATTCATATTATTGGCCCAACATGAGGGAAGAGGTGAAAAGGTTTGTGAACAAATGCATAATTTTCCAGTATGCAAAAGGAAGAAAACAAAACACTAATTTGTATCAGCCATTACCAATCCCATAAAGGCTGTGGGATGCAATCAATATGGATTTTGTATTGGGATTGACTAGAAATCAGAAAGGGAGTGATTCCATAATTGTTGTGGTGGATAGATTTCTAAAAATGGGACATTTCATACCATGCCAAAAGACAAATGAGGCTAGACATATAGCCAATTTGTTTTTCAGAGAAGTGGTGAGACTACATGGATTTCCTAGGAGCATAGTCTCAAACAGGGACACCAAATTTGTAGGAAACTTTTGGAGGACTCTATGGAAGNTTGGGTTTTGTGATCTATTCCAATGAATTGAAGATGGATCCAGAAAAGGAGAGAGCAATGAAAGAATGGCCATCGCCAGGAAGTATATTTGAGGTAAGAAGTTTTCATGGATTAGCAAGATTTTATAGAAAGTTTATCATATATTTCATTGGTATATGTATGCCCATATTGGACACTGTGAAGAAGAAACACACGTCTTTTTGTTGGATAGAAGAAGCTGAAAAAACTTTCAAAGTGTTGAAGGAGAAAATCACAGAACAACCAATTATGATCTTACCAGATTTTTGAAAAACATTTAATGTGAGATGTGATGCAAGTGGATTAGCTATTAGAGAAGTCTTTAGTCAGGATAATAGGCCAGTTGCTTATTTCAGTGAGAAGTTGAATGACACCAAGAAGAAGTATTCCACATATGACAAATAATTTTATGTAGTGATTCAATCTTTGAAGAAGTGGAGGAACTATCTAATTCGTAAATAATTTGTCTTCTACAATGATAATCAAGCTCCACATTTTATTACTAGGAAAGAATAGTTGAATCAAAGACATGATAAATGGGTTGAATTTATGTAAAATTTTACTTTTGTTATTAAACATATTGTTGGAACTGCTAACAAAGTTGCAGATGCTTTGAGTAGGAGGAGCTTATTTGTAAAAGAATTCCAGGTAGAGACCTTAGGGTTTGAACACCTCAAAGAAACATATCGAGAAGATTCAGATTTTATGGAAGCTTATGAGGCATGTAAGAATCCTTTGTTGGGAGACAGAATCCCATTGACATAATATTTTATCCAAGATGGATTATTATTCAAAGGAAGCCAACTATGCATACCAAAATGCTCAATTTGAGATAACCTACTAAAAGAGAAACATAACAAAGGTTTAGTTGGACATTTTGGTCATGATAAAATATTTGCACATCTGAGAAATTCATATTATTGGCCCAACATGAGGGAAGAGGTGAAAAGGTTTGTGAACAAATGCATAATTTTCCAGTATGCAAAAGGAAGAAAACAAAACACTAATTTGTATCAGCCATTACCAATCCCATAAAGGCTGTGGGATGCAATCAATATGGATTTTGTATTGGGATTGACTAGAAATCAGAAAGGGAGTGATTCCATAATTTTTGTGGTGGATAGATTTCTAAAAATGGGACATTTCATACCATGCCAAAAGACAAATGATGCTAGACATATAGCCAATTTGTTTTTCAGAGAAGTGGTGAGACTACATGGATTTCCTAGGAGCATAGTCTCAAACGGGGACACCAAATTTGTAGGAAACTTTTGGAGGACTCTATGGAAGACGCTGGGGACAAACTTATCCTTCAGTTCATCATATCACCCTTAGACAAATGGACGAACTGAATTAGTAAACATGAGTCTGGAAAACTTGTTAAGAAGTTTAGTCACTGGGCAAGGTCTTCAATGGGATCACATTTTGGCACAAGCAGAATTTTCATTTAACAATTCAGTGAACAGGAGAACAAGGAAAAGTCCATTTCAAATTGTGTATGGTATACAACCAAGAGGAATTATAGAGTTGAGAGATATGAATCAAGATGATTTCATAAGTTCCAGAGAATAGGACTTTTCAACAGAAATGCATAAAATCCATGATATTGTTAGAGAGAAGCTATAGGACACCAACCAAAAATATAATAATAGAGTTGATCAAAACAGGAGAGAAGTTCAATTCGAGGTAGGAGATGAATTTTTATCTCGTTTGAGAAAAGAAAGGTTTCTAAGGGGAAAAAATAACAAGTTGAAGATGAAGAAGATATGACCATGCAGGATTCTTAGAAAATTCACAGCCAATGCTTATGAAATTTAGTTGCCAGACAATGTTGGGATATCACCAATATTCAATGTTGCAGAAATGTGTCATTATAGGAGAGAAGAGGCAGGAGAATCAGATGATCAGAAATAAGTTCAATGGGAAGAACATTTTCCCACAACATAAAATACCTCATATGGAGAAAATCATTGAACAAATAGCTAGAAAGAATACCAAGAGGAAGACATGTCATGAATACTTGGTGAAGTGAAAACATCATCTAGTGGAAGATTCAAGTTGGGTCACTCAACCTGATATTTTGAAGCATGGAAAAACAATGCTAGAGCTCATGGACAGAAGTCCATGAATATTTTAACCACAGGATTATGATGCAAGAGAATTTCCTTCAAAGTCAAAGAAACTAGCGTGGAGGCATAGTTATGAAATCTCAGCATGAAAGAGTTTCAAATCAACATTTAACTCAGAAATAAATCGAGTTGTTGAGATATTTTTGGAAACATCATTTTTAAATATTTCGTGTTTGTAAAGTCATATAGGACTGTAAGGAGTTGCATATATAGAGTGTTGGCTCTTATCTTGAAATAATTGTTAGTTATTATAATAGGACAAAGTAGGTAACCTCTATCACTTGATAGGATAGGTTGTAGACAAGATGAAAAGATCTCGTGGATCCAGTCCTTAGATAGTTGTTGTTGTATTGTAATAGACAAAGGAATGGAGAGAAGAGATCAGGTAGAGTAAAGAAGTATATAGTAGAATAAAGTCGCAGTGAAGAACTGCAATGTGATGTAATTGTTTCATGAATGAATAGAAAAGACAAAATTGTCCCAAATCCTTAGACTGTGTTCATTTTAATGTATGATTGCATGAATGCTATGTTTTGTATACATGTTATACAATTTATTTTGTTCAGGTATGATTGTTTAAGATTTGATTACTTGAGTTCATGACGAAATTGGACAAGTTTCAATTGTTTCTCTTCTGAAACTCATATGCAAGGTGTGCATATCATATGCAAGGAGTGCATTGATAGAGTCTGATTTTAAATCAGAGGACTTCAGAGAGAACAGAAGAAACTTAGACCAGGTGTAAGGAGTGCACATCGTCAAGGAGCAACTAAGCATCGAAGAACCAGAGCAGAAGAACACCAGGAGGGAAGGAAGAATTTATTTTCAAGAAATCCTTCGAACTGAGTTATCAAAATACTGAGAATGAAAGGAGTGCATGGGAAGTCCAAATCCTCTAAGGATCAATCTCATAAGAGATAGCACTTTTCAGAAGTGAAAAATAATTCCAGGAGTTGGATTCGTAGACGGAGAAAAGGTAGAAACCTTTGAACATTTAGAAAATATTCTAAGTCGGAAGAAATTAGAATCTCAAGAGAGGGAGCGACAACAGGTATTGGATCGTAGCACAGAGGACCAACATCCATCTGATCAAAACAAGGTGCATAAGCCTTAGCACTTTGCACATGTAGGAGAGGAAACTTGCCAAAGTTCTGAAGTTCTGAAGTAAAGACAGGACCGTCCATCGTCAAGGAGGACACATGGCGTAAGATCCATAACTTTGAAAGTTCGTGGATCAAGAGGAGGTGAAATAGATGAAGTAATTTGAGGTCGTTCATCACCAGGAGGAGAATTTGGGTCGTTGATTGTCATAAGATATGTTTTAGCAGGCCGTGAGTTTTAGAAGGAAGAAAATTTTGAGAATTCTGAATTCTGAATCTCAGAGAACCGGAGAGCCGAAGCAAATATCAACCACCAGATCATGCAAAGTAGATATCAGTCATCATATCATCTGAAAGAAATATCAAGTGTCAAATCGTCCGAAGTGAATCTGCACGGTTTGATCCATAAGAGACATGGTGCAAATCTGTGGGCTCTGGGTAAAGTCTCGAAGAAATGCATAGCTACCAGATTAAGGGAGAAGTGGCATAAATCTGTGCATTCTGGGTAAGATCTTGAAAAAATTCTCAACTGTCAGATCCAAAGGATAGGTGGCATAAATATGTGGATTTCGGGTAAAGACCTGAAGTAAGCCTCAACCGTCAGATTCAAGAGGACACGCGACAAGAATCTGCATACTTCGAGGGGAAGTGAAGTTTGAGATTTGAGATCTCAGAAGTCCAGAGACCCAAAAGAGATCTCGACCATTGATCGAGAAAGGGGTCACAAGACTGTTGATCTAGTTGAAAGGTCAAATTCCCGAAGCAGAGGCAGAGTCGCTGATTGATAAGGACACGTGTCAGCAGATTGTTGACTCCAAAATATTGACGTATGAAGGAACCAGGGTTTGAGAGTTTAAACTCCCTAAGCTCGAATCATGAAATAAATCATGGTCATTGACTTAGGAAGGTTAGATTTGATCTGTAGAACTTGAAATAATAGATATGAACTGTCAGTTCAAAAGAACTGTCAATATCATGAGATCGATGGTCCCATCGCATTGCAGGGATGGAAGGTGCTCGAACTTTAAAAATTTGAGGGTGGACCACAATCCAAACCACAGTTTTGGAGATAGAACACATGGAGGCTCGAGGAGAATTGCGAGCCAAAAAGTAGTTTGATTTCAAACCACCTTTGGCCACGCCTGCAATCGCATGGTCATGTGAGGTCATTGCCCAAGGTCATATCAAGGAGGGGCTTATCACAAGAGGAGCTAGTGCCCAAAAATCTGAGATTTCATAGGTTTGAAGGGGAAGGTCGTGGGTGTTATAATACATGCATCAAAGAGCTGAAAGGGCCTATGTTTAGATAAAGATCAAGACCATCGAGGTTTCAGAGAGTTGTTTGAATCAAGAATCAAAGATCCTTGACCAAGAGGTCATGTAATCGTACGAGGGAGTAAGGGGGCTTCATCAGGTGGTATCAGAGATGATTATTGAGTTTGTTTGTAGACAATAGACAAAGGAGAAAGGACATAAATTGATACCATTTGTGGTATCAAAAATTTAATTTTTGTTTGTAGGCACCAGAAGGTGACATAGTGGAATCATGCCACCTAGAATCCATAGAGAAAATGAAGAAATGGAAGAAGAAATGAGGTGAATTAGAATGAGACCAGATGCCATGGAAACAACACATATATGAGCACTAGACACTCGAGATATCATTGATGATGAAAGTGAAGAGATAGAGGTCGAAGAAGATGTGGCAGAGGATGTTGTAGAAGACCTCTTATTGCAAATTGTTTCAAGAATAAGAGCCAGATAAAAAACAGAAGTACCAATGTATGAAGGCAATTTAGAAGTTGAAGAATTGTTGGATTGGGTACGTTTTATGGACAAGTACTTTGATTACAAAGATATATAAGAATACAAGATGGTGAAGCATGTAGTGACAAGACTGAAAGGTCATGCAGCACTATGGTGGGGCAAACTGCAAGACAAACAAAGATGCAAGGTTAAGTAAAATATTAAAAGTTGGGATAGGATGGTATCCAAGATAAAAGCCAAATTTATCCCAAAGGATTACCAAATCAATATGTTCAGAAGATTGCAAAACTTGAGACAAAAAATCTTATCAGTGAAGGAGTACACTAAGGAATTTTACAGACTGAACATTAGGGTTGGATAGAAGGAAATGAAGATGAAAACATAGCCTGGTATATCAATGGGCTGAGATATGAAATACAAGAGGAGATCAACAAGATGTTTTTTAGTAAAGTCAAGGATTCTTATAAGGCAGTCTTGAAAGCTGAAGAGAAAATGGCCAGGAAACAAAGCCAACAAAACAGAGGAGGAAATTCAAGCAGAGGTAAGGGAACCAACAGAGAGAAGTTCCAGAAGCCTAAGCACGAAGCTGGTAAATAACATAGTCACCCTAAGAAAGGTGGAAGTTATAAATAAGGACAACATGGAGGAAGAAGCTATTTTTCCAAAGGAAGAGGAAGAGCTAGAGGAGGTGAAGTTAGGTGTTATGCATGTGGAAATTGAGGAAACAAGTCTTGGGAATGTCTTGAGAGAAACAAAGAGGGAGGGGGAGAAGCATACATTGCTGATTCACAAAATTATGTGGAATAAGAAGCAGAAAAAGGGGGAAAGAACCTCATGATGAGGAAAATTCTCCTTAAACCAGAGAAGGAGGTAGAGGAACTAGTTCAACGAACAAGTCTGTTCAGAACTGCTTGTAAGATGAAAGACAAAGTTTGCAAGGTAATCATATAAAATGGGAGAACTGACAATCTAGTATCCATAGAGATGGTGGAGAAATTAGAGTTGAAGACAACTGCACATCCAAACCCATACAATGTATCATGGTTGTAGAAAGGACATAAAGTTATGGTAAGCCAACAATACCAAGTTGAATTTAAAATAATAGGTTATAGGGATGAAATATTATGTGATGTAATTCCTATGGATGTATGTCATATTTTATAAGGGAGAGCATGGCAGTTTGACAAAAACTTTAGTCATGATGAGAGGAAGAATGCTTATATGCTAGAAAAGAATGGTGGGACACATATGTTGTTACCAATAAAAGACAAAGAGAAAAAGAGGGAAGCTAGTTCAAGTATACTTCTCATGACTGGGAAGGAAATCTTGAATGAAGTCAAGAAAAAGAAAGAAATGAAGATTGATATAGTGAGGAATCCTAGAGTTATCCTTACAAATACTTATTTGGATGATTTGCCTGAAGAAATCCAGGAACTGTTAGAAAATTGTGTTGGCATAGTAGTGGATGAGTTACCACACTCATTGCCACCCATTAGGAGTATAATCCATCATATTGACCTTATTCCAAGATCTAGTTTACCAAACAAAGAAAATTATTGGTTGACACCTAGAGAGAATGAGGAAGTCAAAAATCAAGTCCAAGAATCATTGGATAAAACTTTAGTCAAGGAAAGCCTAAGCCCATGCGCAGTACCAACTATGTTAAGTGAAAAGAAGGATGGAGGATGGAGAATGTATACATATTCTAGATCCATCAATAATATCACCATTAGGTATAGATTCCCTTTACCTAGATTGGGTGATTTGATGGATTGTTTGAGCGGGGCAAGCTATTTTTTCCAAGATAGACTTCAAGAGTGGATATCATCAAATAAGGATGAGAGAGGGATATGAATGGAAAACAACATTCAAGACAAATGAAGGATTGTTTNTTTGAGAAAAGAAAGGTTTCTAAGGGGAAAAAATAACAAGTTGAAGATGAAGAAGATATGACCATGCAGGATTCTTAGAAAATTCACAGCCAATGCTTATGAAATTTAGTTGCCAGACAATGTTGGGATATCACCAATATTCAATGTTGCAGAAATGTGTCATTATAGGAGAGAAGAGGCAGGAGAATCAGATGATCAGAAATAAGTTCAATGGGAAGAACATTTTCCCACAACATAAAATACCTCATATGGAGAAAATCATTGAACAAATAGCTAGAAAGAATACCAAGAGGAAGACATGTCATGAATACTTGGTGAAGTGAAAACATCATCTAGTGGAAGATTCAAGTTGGGTCACTCAACCTGATATTTTGAAGCATGGAAAAACAATGCTAGAGCTCATGGACAGAAGTCCATGAATATTTTAACCACAGGATTATGATGCAAGAGAATTTCCTTCAAAGTCAAAGAAACTAGCGTGGAGGCATAGTTATGAAATCTCAGCATGAAAGAGTTTCAAATCAACATTTAACTCAGAAATAAATCGAGTTGTTGAGATATTTTTGGAAACATCATTTTTAAATATTTCGTGTTTGTAAAGTCATATAGGACTGTAAGGAGTTGCATATATAGAGTGTTGGCTCTTATCTTGAAATAATTGTTAGTTATTATAATAGGACAAAGTAGGTAACCTCTATCACTTGATAGGATAGGTTGTAGACAAGATGAAAAGATCTCGTGGATCCAGTCCTTAGATAGTTGTTGTTGTATTGTAATAGACAAAGGAATGGAGAGAAGAGATCAGGTAGAGTAAAGAAGTATATAGTAGAATAAAGTCGCAGTGAAGAACTGCAATGTGATGTAATTGTTTCATGAATGAATAGAAAAGACAAAATTGTCCCAAATCCTTAGACTGTGTTCATTTTAATGTATGATTGCATGAATGCTATGTTTTGTATACATGTTATACAATTTATTTTGTTCAGGTATGATTGTTTAAGATTTGATTACTTGAGTTCATGACGAAATTGGACAAGTTTCAATTGTTTCTCTTCTGAAACTCATATGCAAGGTGTGCATATCATATGCAAGGAGTGCATTGATAGAGTCTGATTTTAAATCAGAGGACTTCAGAGAGAACAGAAGAAACTTAGACCAGGTGTAAGGAGTGCACATCGTCAAGGAGCAACTAAGCATCGAAGAACCAGAGCAGAAGAACACCAGGAGGGAAGGAAGAATTTATTTTCAAGAAATCCTTCGAACTGAGTTATCAAAATACTGAGAATGAAAGGAGTGCATGGGAAGTCCAAATCCTCTAAGGATCAATCTCATAAGAGATAGCACTTTTCAGAAGTGAAAAATAATTCCAGGAGTTGGATTCGTAGACGGAGAAAAGGTAGAAACCTTTGAACATTTAGAAAATATTCTAAGTCGGAAGAAATTAGAATCTCAAGAGAGGGAGCGACAACAGGTATTGGATCGTAGCACAGAGGACCAACATCCATCTGATCAAAACAAGGTGCATAAGCCTTAGCACTTTGCACATGTAGGAGAGGAAACTTGCCAAAGTTCTGAAGTTCTGAAGTAAAGACAGGACCGTCCATCGTCAAGGAGGACACATGGCGTAAGATCCATAACTTTGAAAGTTCGTGGATCAAGAGGAGGTGAAATAGATGAAGTAATTTGAGGTCGTTCATCACCAGGAGGAGAATTTGGGTCGTTGATTGTCATAAGATATGTTTTAGCAGGCCGTGAGTTTTAGAAGGAAGAAAATTTTGAGAATTCTGAATTCTGAATCTCAGAGAACCGGAGAGCCGAAGCAAATATCAACCACCAGATCATGCAAAGTAGATATCAGTCATCATATCATCTGAAAGAAATATCAAGTGTCAAATCGTCCGAAGTGAATCTGCACGGTTTGATCCATAAGAGACATGGTGCAAATCTGTGGGCTCTGGGTAAAGTCTCGAAGAAATGCATAGCTACCAGATTAAGGGAGAAGTGGCATAAATCTGTGCATTCTGGGTAAGATCTTGAAAAAATTCTCAACTGTCAGATCCAAAGGATAGGTGGCATAAATATGTGGATTTCGGGTAAAGACCTGAAGTAAGCCTCAACCGTCAGATTCAAGAGGACACGCGACAAGAATCTGCATACTTCGAGGGGAAGTGAAGTTTGAGATTTGAGATCTCAGAAGTCCAGAGACCCAAAAGAGATCTCGACCATTGATCGAGAAAGGGGTCACAAGACTGTTGATCTAGTTGAAAGGTCAAATTCCCGAAGCAGAGGCAGAGTCGCTGATTGATAAGGACACGTGTCAGCAGATTGTTGACTCCAAAATATTGACGTATGAAGGAACCAGGGTTTGAGAGTTTAAACTCCCTAAGCTCGAATCATGAAATAAATCATGGTCATTGACTTAGGAAGGTTAGATTTGATCTGTAGAACTTGAAATAATAGATATGAACTGTCAGTTCAAAAGAACTGTCAATATCATGAGATCGATGGTCCCATCGCATTGCAGGGATGGAAGGTGCTCGAACTTTAAAAATTTGAGGGTGGACCACAATCCAAACCACAGTTTTGGAGATAGAACACATGGAGGCTCGAGGAGAATTGCGAGCCAAAAAGTAGTTTGATTTCAAACCACCTTTGGCCACGCCTGCAATCGCATGGTCATGTGAGGTCATTGCCCAAGGTCATATCAAGGAGGGGCTTATCACAAGAGGAGCTAGTGCCCAAAAATCTGAGATTTCATAGGTTTGAAGGGGAAGGTCGTGGGTGTTATAATACATGCATCAAAGAGCTGAAAGGGCCTATGTTTAGATAAAGATCAAGACCATCGAGGTTTCAGAGAGTTGTTTGAATCAAGAATCAAAGATCCTTGACCAAGAGGTCATGTAATCGTACGAGGGAGTAAGGGGGCTTCATCAGGTGGTATCAGAGATGATTATTGAGTTTGTTTGTAGACAATAGACAAAGGAGAAAGGACATAAATTGATACCATTTGTGGTATCAAAAATTTAATTTTTGTTTGTAGGCACCAGAAGGTGACATAGTGGAATCATGCCACCTAGAATCCATAGAGAAAATGAAGAAATGGAAGAAGAAATGAGGTGAATTAGAATGAGACCAGATGCCATGGAAACAACACATATATGAGCACTAGACACTCGAGATATCATTGATGATGAAAGTGAAGAGATAGAGGTCGAAGAAGATGTGGCAGAGGATGTTGTAGAAGACCTCTTATTGCAAATTGTTTCAAGAATAAGAGCCAGATAAAAAACAGAAGTACCAATGTATGAAGGCAATTTAGAAGTTGAAGAATTGTTGGATTGGGTACGTTTTATGGACAAGTACTTTGATTACAAAGATATATAAGAATACAAGATGGTGAAGCATGTAGTGACAAGACTGAAAGGTCATGCAGCACTATGGTGGGGCAAACTGCAAGACAAACAAAGATGCAAGGTTAAGTAAAATATTAAAAGTTGGGATAGGATGGTATCCAAGATAAAAGCCAAATTTATCCCAAAGGATTACCAAATCAATATGTTCAGAAGATTGCAAAACTTGAGACAAAAAATCTTATCAGTGAAGGAGTACACTAAGGAATTTTACAGACTGAACATTAGGGTTGGATAGAAGGAAATGAAGATGAAAACATAGCCTGGTATATCAATGGGCTGAGATATGAAATACAAGAGGAGATCAACAAGATGTTTTTTAGTAAAGTCAAGGATTCTTATAAGGCAGGCTTGAAATCTGAAGAGAAAATGGCCAGGAAACAAAGCCAACAAAACAGAGGAGGAAATTCAAGCAGAGGTAAGGGAACCAACAGAGAGAAGTTCCAGAAGCCTAAGCATGAAGCTGGTAAATAACATAGTCACCCTAAGAAAGGTGGAAGTTATAAATAAGGACAACATGGAGGAAGAAGCTATTTTTCCAAACGAAGAGGAAGAGCCAGAGGAGGTGAATTTAGGTGTTATGCATGTGGAAAATGAGGAAACAAGTCTTGGGAATGTCTTGAGAGAAACAAAGAGGGAGGGGGAGAAGAATACATTTCTGATTCATAAAATCATGTGGAAGAAGAAGCAGAAAAAGGGGGAAAGAACCTCATGATGAGGAAAATTCTCCTTAAACTAGAGAAGGAGGTAGAGGAACTAATTCAACGAACAAGTCTGTTCAGAACTGCTTGTAAGATGAAAGACAAAGATTGCAAGGTAATCATATAAAATGGGAGAACTGACAATCGAGTATCCATAGAGATGGTGGAGAAATTAGAGTTGAAGACAAATGCACATCCAAACCCATACAATGTATGATGGTTGCAGAAAGGACATAAAGTTATGGTAAGGCAACAATACCAAGTTGAATTTAAAATAAGAGGTTATAGGGATGAAATATTATGTGATGTAATTCCTATGGATGTATGTCATATTTTATTAGGGAGAGCATGGCAGTTTGACAAAAACTTTAGTCATGATGAGAGGAAGAATGCTTATATGCTAGAAAAGAATGGTGGGACACATATGTTGTTACCAATAAAAGACAAAGAGAAAAAGAGGGAATCTAGTTCAAGTATACTTCTCATGACTAGGAAGGAAATCTTGAATGAAGTCAAGAAGGAGAAAAAAATGAAGATTGATATAGTGAGGAATCCTAGAGTTATCCTTACAAATACTTATTTGGATGATTTGCCTGAAGAAATCCAGGAACTGTTAGAAAATTGTGCTGGCATAGTAGTGGATGAGTTACCACACTCATTGCCACCCATTAGGAGTATAATCCATCATATTGAACTTATTCCAAGATCTAGTTTACCAAACAAAGAAAATTATTGGTTGACACCTAGAGAGAATGAGGAAGTCAAAAATCAAGTCCAAGAATCGTTGGATAAAACTTTAGTCAAGGAAAGCCTAAGCCCATGCACAGTACCAACTATGTTAAGTGAAAAGAAGGATGGAGGATGGAGAATGTATACATATTCTAGATCCATCAATAATATCACCATTAGGTATAGATTCCCTTTCCCTAGAATGGGTGATTTGATGGATTGTTTGAGCGGGGCAAGCTATTTTTTCCAAGATAGACTTCAAGAGTGGATATCATCAAATAAGGATGAGAGAGGGAGATGAATGGAAAACAACATTCAAGACAAATGAAGGATTGTTTGAATGGCTGGTCATGCCATTCGGCTTGAAAAATGCACCAAGCACATTTATGAGATTAATGAATGAAGTATTGAAAGACTTCATAGGAAAATTTGTCATAGTATATTTGGATGAGATACTAATCTTCAGTAAGACATATGGAGAACACTTAAGACATCTAACATCAGTGATGGAAAATTTGCAGCCAGAGAAATTGCTAATAAATATGAAGAAAAAATCTTTTATGAAGAAATAACTAATATACTTGGGTTTTGTAATCTCTTCCAATCAATTGAAGATCGATCTAGAAAATGTGAGAGAAATCAAAGAATGGTCATCACTAGGAAGTATATTTGAGGTAAGAATTTTTCATGGGTTAGCAAGTTTTTATAGAAATTTTGTCAGAAATTTCAGTGGTATATGTACGCCCATGCTAGACACTATGAAGAAGAAACACAAGTATTTTAGTTACACATAA
>JZKD02S0194064.1:189852-200813 GCA_000966675.3 Picea glauca | reverse complement strand
TTATAATATAATCTAAGTGTGGATGCATCAAAAGATGTGAACAATAATCTAGTGGTAGTGTTATAATCATTTATAATTTATGTGTGTGAACATTTATGATTTTTGTGTGTGATCAATTATTTCCAAATTGTGTTCTTTTAATCTCATCTTTTATCTTGCAATGTGTGGTAGTACAGGAAAATTTTGAGAGTCCATCCTTCGCATTACACATGAGCCAACAAATGGAATATCTCATCAAAACCTTTGTTTCGTATGTAGAAATAAAGTAACTTTTTAGAATTTCCAGGCCGCATTGAATTTCCTTTTTGATTTGAAGAGTGTGCAAAACTAGACAAATTGTAAGTTCATATTGAAGGGAGTGATTACAGGAGTAAGATCAGAATCCATCTTTCACCTTCATGAGCCAGTAAATGGATAATTTTGTTGCCTGTAAGAGATCCTTTGGAGTTCATTTTAGCTAAAGTATTTTCTTTGAATTTTGGTCTTTAATTTTTGCGTACTGTGTAAAACATAGATTAAGGATTTTAAAACAGAGTGCGTGTTTTGATGTGTTATTAATTCTTTCTATACTCATTAGACATAGATAAACCACCTATAACCGACACATATATTATAACAATTCTGTTGATTACAAATCACGATCGATAATTTATGTTTGGTAATATATTATGCATATAATTGCACCAACATTGAATAATGGCGTTTTTGAGTGTGTGTATAGTTTTATTTATTACCATTGTGTTTTGAAGGTTTTACTTCCTATGCTAATAGCTTGTTAGAGATAGTGAAAGTGGGGGCAAGCCACTTCCTTCCTGAAATATAAGTTGACCATGGGATGTAAATGGATTCATTCAAATCCATACTTAGAGGGGGGGATGCATAAGATCTGGAAATGCAAAAGAAAAAAAAATATATTTTTAGGATTTATAGTATCTAAAATCCTGTTTTAGAACATGAAATAAATTGTTTACCTAGTTTCTTCCCTTGGAAGGGCCTCCATTTTGGTAAAATACTTCCTTATATAGGAATTCATAGGTGATGATGTCCTCATTGTTAGTAATAGGATAATGAAGAAATAAAAAAATAATAATAAAGAAATAAAGAAATAAAACATAGAAGAACATAATATAAGAGAGACACCAATATACATGGTTCACCCGATATGTGCTAAATCCATAGAGAAACAACCAATCATTCATTTATTTCATCTGAAAAAAATGAATGGACAAAACCTACAACACATTTGTTTCAACCTCCTCTTATCTCTCTCATATCCTCCTCTCTCAGTCACAATTCTCTTTCTCACCATACATATCCATAATACAATGCCCTCATAAAAAGAGGGTTGCCTTCCAGGGAAAAAAGGTGTTGATACTGAGAGGGGGTGAATCCGTATCAAGGAAAATTTAAAAAAAAAATCAACTTGTACTTCAACCATATCATATATTCAATTATATCGAATGAGAAATGAACAATAGTAGAAGCGTTACACCAATACGCCACAATATACCATGCACAATATATGAGAAATAATCAATAGTTATTGTTCAAGGGAAGTAATGACTTCCAAGGGAAGCTACAACTTCCAAATATAAAGGAAGGGATAAACCTCCAAAAGGAAGATACAATCCTCCAATATCAAGAGAGGTTTGACCTCTCCATACTTGTCCCTTACTTCCACCCAAGAATATATGAGAGATAATAAAATTTTATATTAAATCATCACCATCAACCAACCATCACATAGAACCTGATAATGATTCCAGAGACTTCTTCAACTTCTGCAATTCTTCAATTCTTAGAATACTCTGATTTATGCAAGAGCATCTCATTCAAAGTCAAAGACGTAAGCGTGGAGGCACATATATGACATCTCATCATGACAGAGGTTCAAATCAACATTTAATTCAGAAATAAATCGAGTTGTTGAGATATTTTTGGAAACAACATTTTTAAGTATGTCATGAATGTAAACTTGTATAGGACTATAAGTAGTTGAAGATATAGAGTGTTGGCTCTTATCTGGCAATAATTTTTAGTTATTGTAATAGGACAAAGTAGGTAACCACTATGAATTGATAGGATAGGTTGTAGACATGAGGAAAAGATCTCATGGAGTCAATCCTTAGATAGTTGTTGTAAGGGAACCAGAGGAGAAAATTCAAGCAGAGGAGCAAATTCAAGCAGAGGTAATGGAACCAACAGAGAGAAGTTATAGATGCCGAAGCATGAAGTTGGTAAACAACATAGTCACCTTGAGAAAGGTGGAAGTTGTAAAGAAGGACAACATGGAGGAAGAATCTCTTTTTCCATAGGAAAAGGAAGAGCCAGAGGAGTTGAAGTTAGAGTTAGGAATTTCCTGAGAGAAGGAAAGAAGGAGGGGGAGAAGAACACTTTATTGAAGCACAAAAGAATGTGGAAGAAGAAGCAATAGAAGGAGGAAAGAACCTCATGATGAGGAAAATTCTCCTTAAACTAGAGAAGGAGGTAGAGGAACCAGTTAAACGAACAAGTCTATTCAGAACTGCTTGCAAGACAAAAGACAAAGTTTGCAAGGTAATCATACAAAGTGGGAGCACTGAAAATGATCTGAAAATAGAAGGCTGACTTGTTATGCTATGCAATCACCCTCTACTTCAATAAAGTAAACCTTAACAGGACATTGCTTCATGTGTTCAAATATGCAAGATAGTTTATGTGTTTAGTTTATGGTTCTTCTTGCAATGTGCATGTGTGAGGAATGTTATTTTAAAAGGTTAATCATGTGTCATAAACCAATACACAGCAATAAAAGGTGCAGAAAATAACACAGCAAACTCACAACAATAGCGAGATGATAAAGGAGTTCACCCCTCTCTGGGCTACGTCTCCTTGAGCCTCCTTCAATGAACTTGGCTCTTTGGGATTAGTTTGTCAAATTCTCTTTACAAGATGATGCTCAACTCCAATGGATTTACAGACTATACCATTGGATTCAGAATACATAAAAACCCCAAAATTGACTGTTAGAACTCTGAAAATCGACAATGGCTCATCCAACAATGACCTCTTCTACATGTGACCTCCAAGCTTCCCTGAGCTTCAATGAGGAAAAAACACCTGTAAAAGTCCTCCAATCGATCTGAAACCTATACCAACATGTTCAGAGCATAATAATCAGTCAGAAATGACTATTCAGTCTCATAAAATGGATATGTGCTCATCTGAGCAATGCCTCAAACAATGAGGGCTTCAATGGTCCCTAGAGCTTCTTCAAGCTTAAATGGTTAAAAACCTGCGTTATAAGTCTCCAAATGCCTGTGAAAACATCACCAATGGACTCAGAATGTCCAAAAACCCCTAGCTGGGCTTTTACAGGACCTGATTTGGTCAAAAACTCCAAAAGTTATGGCTTCTGCCATTTTTCCCCTTCAAGCTCTGTTACCTGTTCGCCATTCTGCACCTGTGTAAGACTGAACCTAGTCTCAAGCATTTTCCGTGCCTAAACTCAGCCTCCACGTGCGTCCCGCAATTGGTGCCAATATGTTGAACAGTTACCCGGAATCAAGCCCCCAAGGACGGAGGTGTTGGGCGCATGGGGCCATGTGGCCATGTTCCCGTGCATAAAAGGGGCTAGCTGTTTCAAGAATCAACTTGGGCTTGCCAAGTGTCGGGTGTGTTTGCATTACCGTTTCCATATAACAAAACCCAACTTACTAACACGCGCGCATATAAAATGTTACATGTAATATAACATAACACCGTGGGCTATTAAAACAAAACAATAAACCGCACGCCAAAATGCATTTGTATAGAAATCGTGGTAATATAATGCCAAACGACAAAAACACAGGCTAACAATTATAAAGCCCCCCACGCGCCATTAAATAAGGAATGGTCACATGTTATGTAATGTAACCGTGGAATAAAACCACTACATTTTCCCCGCACGAATGATATAGTTATAGTCATATGAAACAAGCGCGTGACCGGGGGCTAGGGCTAAGCCCCAACCCGAACCCCCACGCCGACCACCAATACAATGAATTCAATTTAATTGCAACTCGTATAGTTGACAAGTAACAATCGTTTGGTGTGTTGGCAGTTGGAACTTTGGTTAAAGCGCTTGTATGGATGGGTAGAGGTCCGGGGGTCGAACCCCACAAACCCACAAAAATTTTATTAACCCAAACATTGAACCAAATAGCCATTAAACGGGTGCCACGTGGCATCCCTTAATTGGGCCACATGGCACCTTTCCATTGTACAAAATCATGCCACGTGTCGTCGTATAATTCACCCACTGACAACCAATCACATAATTCCATGTCACTAGGTGCCACGTCACCATACGGTCACCACATTAGGACTATAGGTCCTGCCACGTCAGCTGTACGGCCTGCCGAGTCAGCACCCTTTTTTTTTCCTGTTTGGCGATTCAAACAGATCGCGATATCTCTCGCTCCCAATGTCCGTTTGAGACGAAATGAATTGCGTTGGGTTCGTGACGACGAGGGCTACAAACCCATTTGTTTTGAGGAAATTCCAAGAACTTTGATTTTTGAGGTAAAATTTGACCCCTGGTCAAGATTTTGATCACGCCTTCCCACTGAAAGGATTTTGGACCCACAAAATCTTATAATCATCGGTCTGAGCTTCAGTACTCTTCTCCTTTAAAGTTCTATCATCTGATTCTACTTGAAAAGACTTTTGGACAATCACCTGGGTACTTTGACATGCCTTGCACTGCAACTGACTATGTCCCTCAACCACTGTTCTCTGGCTGCTGCTGACCCACTGTTCTCTCTGCGCTTGGAAGACTACCAGCCTCCCCACTGAGAATCAAGTCCCTCTTGTGAACTCTTTGACGTCAACAATCTGCTCTCCAATGGCTGCAAAATTTCCTGCGACATCTTGTCACAAGCCAAGAAAACCATCAATCTTGAAAACAAAATGACACAAGACTGAAAATAATGACAGCAAAGTCTTTTTTCTCTTCAAGCAACTGTTGCATCTTGTGCTTCATCAAAGCACATGGTGTTTTCCTCCATCTCAATGTACTCAAAATTGACTTTCAATATAACAACACCATCGACTAAACATAAGTCGAGAAACATGAACGACATAACATAGTCGCCAAGATAAAATCAACACAAGTCGAGACTCATGTGAAATGTTTCAACCTTCCAAAATGACAAGTCTAAAGACATGATAAACAATCATGCTACAATCATGACTCATCCATGATGANCCTCTCTCAGTCACAATTCTCTTTCTCACCATACATATCCATAATACAATGCCCTCATAAAAAGAGGGTTGCCTTCCAGGGAAAAAAGGTGTTGATACTGAGAGGGGGTGAATCCCTATCAAGGAAAATTAAAAAAAAAAATCAACTTATACTTCAACCATATCATATATTCAATTATATCCAATGAGAAATGAACAATAGTAGAAGAGTTACACCAATACGCCACAATATACCATGCACAATATATGAGAAATAATCAATAGTTATTGTTCAAGGGAAGTAATGACTTCCAAGGGAAGCTACATCTTAAAAATATAAAGGAAGGGATAAACCTCCAAAAGGAAGATACAATCCTCCAATATCAAGAGAGGTTTGACCTCTCCATACTTGTCCCTTACTTCCACCCAAGAATATATGAGAGATAATAAAATTTTATATTAAATCATCACCATCAACCAACCATCACATAGAGCCTGATAATGCTTCCAGAGACTTCTTCAACTTCTGCAATTCTTCAATTCTTAGAATACTCTGATTTATGCAAGAGCATCTCCTTCAAAGTCAAAGATGTAAGCGTGGAGGCACATATATGACATCTCATCATGACAGAGGTTCAAATCAACATTTAATTCATAAATAAATCGAGTTGTTGAGATATTTTTGGAAACAACATTTTTAAGTATGTCATGAATGTAAAGTTGTATAGGACTATAAGTAGTTGAATATATAGAGTGTTGGCTCTTATCTGGCAATAATTTTTAGTTATTGTAATAGGACAAAGTAGGTAACCACTATGAATTGATAGGATAGGTTGTAGACATGATGAAAAGATCTCATGGAGTCAATCCTTAGATAGTTGTTGTAAGGGAACCAGAGGAGAAAATTCAAGCAGAGGAGAAAATTCAAGCAGAGGTAATGGAACCAACAGAGAGAATTTATAGATGCTGAAGCATGAAGTTGGTAAACAACATAGTCACCTTGAGAAAGGTGGAAGTTTTAAAGAAGGAAAACATGGAGGAAGAATCTCTTTTTCCATAGGAAAAGGAAGAGCCAGAGGAGGTGAAGTTAGAGTTAGGAATGTCCTGAGAGAAGGAAAGAAGGAGGGGGAGAAGAACACGTTGCTGAAGCACAAAAGAATGTGGAAGAAGAAGCAATAGAAGGATGAAAGAACCTCATGATGAGGAAAATTCTCCTTAAACTAGAGAAGGAGGTAGAGGAACCAGTTAAATGAACAAGTCTATTCAGAACTGCTTGCAAGACAAAAGACAAAGTTTGCAAGGTAATCATACAGAGTAGGAGCACTGAAAATGATCTGAAAATAGAAGGCTGACTTGTTATGCTATGCAAGAACCCTCTACTTCAATAAAGTAAACCTTAACAGGACCTTGCTTCATGTGTTCAAATATGCAAGATAGTTTATGTGTTTAGTTTATGGTTCTTCTTGCAATGTGCATGTGTGAGGAATGTTATTTTAAAAGGTTAATCATGTGTCATAAACCAATACACAGCAATAAAAGGTGCAGAAAATAACACAGCAAACTCACAACAATAGCGAGATGATAAAGGAGTTCACCCCTCTCTGGGCTACGTCTCCTTGAGCCTCCTTCAATGAACTTGGCTCTTTGGGATTAGTTTGTCAAATTCTCTTTACAAGCTGCTTCTCAACTCCAATGGATTTATAGACTATACCATTGGATTCATAATACATAAAAACCCCAAAATTGACTGTTAGAACTCTAAAAATCGACAATGGCTCATCCAACAATGACCTCTTCTACATGTAACCTCCAAGCTTCCCTGAGCTTCAATGAGGAAAAAAAACCTGTAAAAGTCCTCCAATGGATATGAAACCTATCCCAACATGTTCCGAGCATAATAATCAGTCAGAAATGACTATTCAGTCTCAGAAAATGGATATGTGCTCATCTGAGCAATGCCTCAAACAATGAGGGCTTCAATGGTCCCTAGAGCTTCCTCAAGATTCAATGGTTAAAAACCTGCATTATAAGTCTCCAAATTCCTGTGAAAACATCACCAATGGACTCAAAATGTCCAAAAACCTCTAGCTGGGCTTTTACAGGACCTGATTTGGTCAAAAACTCCAAAAGTTATGGCTTCTGCCATTTTTCCCCTTCAAGCTCTGTTACCTGTTCGCCATTTTGCACCTGTGTAAGACTGAACCTAGTCTCAAGCATTTTTCGTGCCTAAACTCAACCTCCACATGCGTCCCGCAATTGGTGCCAATATGTTGAACAGTTACCCGGAATCAAGCCCCCAAGGACGGAGGTGTTGGGCGCATGGGGCCATGTGGCCACGTTCCCGTGCATAAAAGGGGATAGCTATTTCAAGAATCAACTTGGGCTTGCCAAGTGTCGGGTGTGTTTGCATTACCGTTTCCATATAACAAAACCCAACTTACTAACATGCGTGCATATAAAATGTTACATGTAATATAACATAACACCGCGGGCTATTAAAACAAAACAATAAACCGCGCGCCAAAATGAATTTGTATAGAAATCGTGGTCATATAATGCCAAACGAAAAAACCACGGCCTAACAATTATAAAGCCCCCCATGCACCATTGAATAAGGAATGGTCACATGTTATGTAATGTAACCGTGGAATAAAACCACTACATTTTCCCCGCACGAATTATATAGTTATAGTCATATGAAACAAGCTTGTGACCGGGGGCTAGGGCTAATCCCCAGCCTGGACCCCCGCGCTGACCACCAATACAATGAATTCAATTTAATTGCAACTCGTATAGTTGACAAGTAACAATCGTTTGGTGTGTTGGCAGTTGGAACTTTGGTTAAAGCACTTGTATGGATGGGTAGAGGTCCGGGGGTCGAACCCCACAGACCCACAAAAATTTTATTAACCCAAACATTGAACCAAATAGCCATTAAACGGGTGCCACATGGCATCCCTTAATTGGGCCACATGGCACATTTCCATTGTACAAAATCATGCCACGTGTCGTCGTATAATTCGCCCACTGAAAACCAATCACATAATGCCATGTCACTAGGTGCCATGTCACCGTACGGTCACCACATCAGGACTATAGGTCCTGCCACGTCAGCTGTACGGCCTACCGAGTCAACACCCTTTTTTTTTCCTATTTGGCGATTCAAACAGATCGTGATATCTCTCGCTCCTAATGTCCATTTGAGACAAAATGAATTGCGCTGGGTTTGTGACGACGAGGGCTACAAACCCATTTGTTTTGAGGAAATTCCGAGAACTTTGATTTTTGAGGTAAAATTTGACCCCTGGTCCAGATTCTGATCACGCCTTCCCACTGAAAGGATTTTGGACCCACAAAAGATTATAATCATCGGTCTGAGCTTCAATACTCTTCTCCTTTCAAGTTCTATCATCTGATTCTACTTGAAAAGACTTTTCGACAATCACCTGGGTACTTTGACATGCCTTGCACTGCAACTGACTATGTCCCTCAACCACTGTTCTCTGGCTACTGCTGACCCACTGTTCTCTCTGCACTTGGAAGACTACCAACCTCCCCACTGAGAATCAAGTCCCTCTTGTGAACTCTTTGACGTCAACAATCTGCTCTCCAATGGCTACAAAATTTCCTGCGACATCTTGTCAGAAGCCAAGAAAACCATCAATCTTGAAAACAAAATGACACAAGACTGAAAATAATGAAAGCAAAGTCTTTTTTCTCTTCAAGCAACTGTCGCATCTTGTGCTTCATCAAAGAACATGGTGTTTTCATCCATCTCAATGTACTCAAAATTGACTTTCAAGATAACAACACCATCGACTAAACATAAGTCGAGAAACATGAACGACATAACATAGTCGCCAAGATAAAATCGACACAAGTAGAGACTCATGTGAAATGTTTCAACCTTCCAAAATGACAAGTCTAAAGACATGATAAACAATCATGCTACAATCATGACTCATCCATGATGACAATCATCAAGTTCATTGTTTATGCACTCAAAAACCAAATGCATTTGCATAGCTCTTCAACTCTCCTTACTGTAGAAACATAGGTACTTAAACCCAAAGCATGTGGGTACTAAAGAGCTGAAAATGAAAAGTGTATATGGCTGTAACAAAATGGACAGCATACCCCTCTTTGACATGTTCTTGACGAGGTGGTACAACACAAGTATGCATTCAAAAGAAATTGCATTCATATGCAAACTTGCCTCTATCAAAATATGACAAACTGCTGCAACTTGTCAACTTCAACAAAAGTGAATAGCTAAGGTGGAAATGTGCATCTACTGTAGAAAAATGAAAGCCTTACTTACTCAAGAAATCTAACCATTTCTTACCAAGTCAACTCAATGGCGAATCCTTCTGCTGAAAGTTGTCTTCTTGTGAATTATCTTGACTCACATCAATGATGGAATCTCCTCTTCCATTCTTGTCAATCTTTTCACCCAACTACTTCTTGTGTTGTGGATGAGAGTTTGGATGCAATGTCCAACATTGGTCAATGAGATGACCCCTCTTCTGACAATGACTGCAAATCTTTTGCATTTTCTCTTCATGTTGCCTTTGCTTGGAAAGTTTCTTGAAAGTGGACTTTCTTTTCCAACACTTTGAAACATGATGGTTATATAAACCACAATATGTACATGTCCTTTTTCCATTGTTACATGCAGATTTATCATGCTTAACATAATCAAAAGTAACTGAGTTATAGGCAGATTTATACCTTGAACTTTAACCTTTTTCGCCGCTTTGAGGAGGTGAATCGGAAGAGTCACAAGCTCTCTTTTGAAGACTCTCAAATCTTCTCTTGTCCTCATAGTTGTCACAACGTTTTTGCTTCACACATTTACATTCATCTTGAATACAAGTCTTGGATGCTGAAGAGTTTGAACTTACATCAAAAGTTCTTGAACTTTCACCTTGAAAACCTTCTTGAGGAGGTGAACTTGAAACAAAAATTGTTCTTGAAATTTTTTCATTTGTTTCCTCAACTTTGAAATTTGTTCCATCAATTCGTTCATAACCAAGACCACAATATTTAGGTCTCTCTTCAACAATAATAGGCTCAACAATGCCTTGTGCATGCTTGCCTAACCCTTTTCCTTCATAGCCCATTTTTAACATTAATTTGGACCCTATTCCTTTTGTGTGATTTTCAAAAACACCAAAGCATTCTTCTTGAGAGGAATTTGAAGGAAAACTAACATTACATACCTCATGGCCATGCATGTACTTGGTAAGGGTTTCTTTTTCTTCATGGAGTTGGTTCTCCATCTCCTGCAACTTTTCAAGAAGTTGGTCCTTCTCCTCCTTCATGGCCATCAACTGCTCTTGAAGGTCAATGCTCTCTTCCCTATCTTTCCACAACTCTTGTACCATATCCTTCATGGTTATAAATGCATTAAACATTTATTTGTCAAAGAACTTAGATTTGGAAGATGTAGGAGAACTATCAATGTTTGAAGCTTCCTCCATATTTGCAAAATAGAAAACTTCAACACAAAACTTGCACAAATACGAACAGCTAAATCTCAAGCTATCATTGGCAAATACATGAGCAAAATAAACTAAGCTCTGATACCATATGATATGAAAATAGAAGGCTGACTGGTTATGCTATGCAAGCACCCTCTACTTCAATAAAATAAACCTTAACAGGACCTTGCTTCATGTGTTCAAATATGCAAGATAGTTTATGTGTTTAGTTTATGGTTCTTCTTGCAATGTGCATGTGTGAGGAATGTT
>JZKD02S0194064.1:155363-173191 GCA_000966675.3 Picea glauca | reverse complement strand
TAGCGTGAGGGCACAAGCCAAAATGCCCAATCAATGGAGATGAACATTGTATAACATCCATCCAAATTTTAAGAGATGAGATCTTGATTTGTAAGAGAAAAGGTGGTGGCTTTGGTTGGACATAAATATACAAAAATCTTTGATTGGCTATTACACTCATCAGATTGCCAACATCTAGATTCAAGAACATTGATGGGATACTCTCATACACTCGTAAAGTTGTCCATGTTAAAAGAGAAAAAAAGAAAGAACTCACTCGAGAGATTGTTTGGGTTAAAATCCGTTCAATATTACAAGGAGATTATTTATAGATATTATTTGGGACGATAGACATTAATCCACTCAATATTATAAAGAGTTTATTTGGAGCTGGAGATGTTAATCATGTTAATCCAATAGTAAAAATCGTATAACATTTGTAATGGTTTTTAGAATTAAATGATGTACTGATTAATAGAGTGATTTATTACAAATATCACCAAGTGAATTATCTATTTTTTTTTTTCCATGAGAAAATGTTCAATGGCCTAACTCGTCAAATCATAAATGTAATTGGAAACTCGTAATTTTTATTTATTTAGATTTAAAATTTAAGTCGCTGTTTTTATAAAAATGAATTTTCCTTTGATCGTTCCGTCCGATTCTTTACTTGAAAGATCGATGTTTTATCATACGATAAAAGTGGGTAAAGTTCTAGCCCATCTTTTTTCTAAAATGTGAATGGCCTCCTTAATTTTAGAATAGAGAGCTTTTACTTAAAGAATGGCCTCCTTAATGTTCTCGTCTTCCTTATTTTCTTCCATTTCAAAATGCTTTAAAGGAACAAACAAACGCCTCCAACATGAACGGAATAGACACTGAAATAAGTCTATCGTCCCACGTATTATTTTCTTCCTTCATAAGTCTGCATAGACACAGAAATAAAGCGAGGTTAATTAACAATCTCACCAAAAAAAAACTAAAACTAAATTGTAATGATAAAGTATAAAATTTAACAATATACTAAACATGAATACTTATCTTTTGTATTTATGTGGGGAGGTTTCACGGTCTCCACCATTTGCTTTATTTCTTGAGATCAACTATCTTCAACTTAAAGTACATAATCCTTAATTTCTGCTAAAGATTTTTTTTAAGGGAGGAGACTCCTCTTCCTCTCCCACATGTGATTGATACTTTCTTTTCCCTTTTCCTTGAGGACAATCATAGGAAAAGTGTCCTAACTTTTGACAGTTGTAACATCTGATCTTTGAAACATCTTTCTTCTTATCTGGAACTCTTACAGAGTTAGCTTCTTTATTGTTCTTGCTGAAGGAATTTCTTCTATTATTTTGAACTGTAAGAGCTTCCTCTTCGTCAACAATTAATCTCTTTTGTTGGTCTGGAAGTCTAGATTCTTTGTGTGTGCAATCTGCCCATAACTTATCAAACTTGCGTAACTTGCTTCTTGCCCACACTCCTTGTACAAAAGAGATCCAAAATGTTAGAAACCCATTTATTGTTGTGATTACAAGTTCTTTGTCACTAATGAAATCTCCAATAGCTGCAAGTTGATCTCTGATCTGAGAAACTCTCATAAGATAGGATGTGACAGATTCTGAGTTGTCCATCTTCATATTACGAAGTTGATTTCTTAAGGTAAAATTCTGACTAACGTCTTTGCTTTCATATAACTGGTTGAGTGCTTCATACATTTGCCTTGTTGTCTGTAGTTCGGATATATGAGGGATCAAGTGATCCTTTACTGAATCCGACACGATTATCTTTTTTTTTTTCATTCTTCTCATGCTTGGTCTTTTGATCTTCTTCCTCGTGTTCTAGTACACCCACTATAATATGTTCTAAGAGATCATTATTGTCTAGAATCATTTGCAAACTATACTTACAAGATCTGAAGTTTCTAGATCCTTCCAGCCTATCTTCTACCCTCATGCTAGTAGCCATTCTTTCTTGTAGAAGAAACCCTAGCCCTCGAGGCTATAGAAATAATCAAAAAATCAAATTACTTGGATCTGAAAACTGAACTCACCAAAAGACGCGTTGGACTGAGGCGAGTAGCTTGGTGTGTTTAGATTTTAAAAAATCCAACTTTTACCCTTCCAAACTTGATATGGGGATTATGCGTGGTGCTTCTGGTTTTCTGGTAGTTCGGGTACTCTAGTACACTGGTACTTCTAGTTTTCTAGTACTTTGTGAAAACTAGGGTTTCACTTTATGGGAGATCTAGCCACTGAAAAAGTGCACTGAGAATGCCAAAATGTTCCTTGAGGTATGGCACACCATTCTAGATGGATTTGAGGCTGAAAACCTTATTTAATAAAAAACCTTAATTTTCATGTAGGACAAGAGTGACGTTTTACTTTTTCTTGTGAAAGATGTTCTCTTCAGCTTAGCTCTGAATCCATGTTAATGTTTCAACTATTATTAGGTTACTTTTCTATTTACTAGATAACAATAGCATAGATAGGATCACTGAGAGAAACACAATCACAAGAGTACACAAGCATTTATCTTAGGAAACCCTCAAGGGGAAGAAAACCCAACAAAACTTCCTTAATATAGATAGCCAATACAATGCCAAGATAATGAACCTAACAACACATAAATTCCTCTCCCAAGGATGCGCCTCTCTCTCTCTTCCTTCTTTCGGCAATTGGTATCTGCAACTTCCTTCAATACTTGCGCACTAGATGAGTGAGCTGAGTGTGTCTAAATGAGGCGTTGACCTCTCTTATTTATACAATTTTGGCACGTGTGGAAGTGTCTCTTCACTTACAGGTCCGACTTCTCAACTTCTTCTTTTGGGTGGTTATAACCACCTTTAATATATTATGGGGCCTCTTTAATATAGGTGTTGCTTAAATATTAGATTTTTTTAATTTCTTCTTAACCATGTAGGTGTTGTTTAAAGATTAGACTTTTTCAATTTTTTTATTTTTTCAGAAATTTTGAAATAGATTTTGATGAAATCACCATTTTTTATTATTTAAATTGTATTTTTGAATAAATTCAGCACTTTCAAAAACCCAAAAAACACTCAAATTATACAAAATCAATCATTTAAATCTGGATTCCAACAACTTTTGACAATATTTAAGAAAATTGAACAAAATATATACATATAAAAACTCTAAAAACTATATCACAAGATAAACAATCTTTCTAACCTATGGAACTGAATATTTTGCTAGAAGCTACTAGGAAATTATAAGTTTGGACATGAATATAAGAAATACATGGAGCTTATTAACTCCTTTCGAGTAACCATTCATCATAATACAATCATAAATCCGTGTCTCAATAATATTTGTATTCACATCCTGTCCATTGAGTTCCCCAAAAAATTTACAATAATCAATGTAGAAATACATAGAGAATTGTTAGGTAGTCCAAGCAAAAATTTAACAAGATTTTAATAGCAAATAATACAAAATCAAGATTAAATTGAAAACATTAATCACACAATTGACACAATTATTTATATGGAAAAGTAATATTGGAAAAATTCATTGATAATGATAATCGGTATTCTTATTATTCAAGGGAAAATTACAATAGTCAACCCAGGCATACACTCATCATCTCCTCTCATACAAACAACACACTTCAATATTGGGTCCTCACTAAACTTTACATTGCACCCTCACCTCTATGGGTATGCTTGTATATATAACATCTTTCAAACAATTCGACAAACTAATTATAATAAGATCCATCAATTACACAAAGTGTTAACAAAAGTACATGCATGCACATTCTAAATATAAGTGCATACATGTACATGTTGAAAAATTCATTGAAACAAATTTTCCATAATTTTTTTATAAAACTTTCATTTTTTACAAAATTAAAAAAATCACACTAAATAAACAATCCATACAATGTATTTATATCAACAATCTATATAATGTATTTATGACAAGTTTATATAGTTATTTAACTTTTTTTTAAACAACACATCTTAAGCCATAATGATTATCAATATAGAGCTTCCCTCTCACCATTCTTACCATTTACTGAATCCATCTACATCCAATGCATATGGATTGAGTTCATAATGGATTAACTTATCTTAAGCCATAATGATTATCAATATAGAGCTTCCCTCTCACCATTTACTGAATCCATCTACATCCAAGGCATATGGATTGAGTTCATAATGGATTAACTTGGCAAGTATGTATTATGTATTGGCATATGGATTGAGTTCGTTATGGATTAACTTGGCAAGTATGTATTATGTATTGTGAAAATATTGACAAGTTGCAGAGAAAAAATATGCAATATACTTAAAGAAAAAATATGCAATATACTTAAATAAAATCATCCTGAAAAGGTTGACAAGATGTAGAAAAAAGATTCACAATATGTTCAGAAATAGAATATTATTATAAAACTACAGAACTGATATAATATGCAAAATACAGAGCCGTTCATGCCTTTTACACAGTGTTTACAACACCTTACTCTTATCTAACTTGCATCTGTCCTATGATCAGTGTAAGAATCTGGTTACAGTTTTATTCCTTTCCCTATTTGTTTCTGTTGTTCTGGATTTCTATCTTCGCTGTTACAAATGTTTTGTTTAAATATATACTTCTAAATAATGACCTTTCTTTTAGCCATAATGTTTAGCTAGAAATTATAAATTATAACCTTCTAAATTAAAAGACGGTGCATACATGGTATACAGACCAGTTAGAACAAAGGAACATATCATGAACGTTACCAATTGAATGTATAACTACTCATATTACAAACTTTACCAATTGAATGTATAACTATTCATATTACAAACTTTACCAATTGAATAAATAATTACTCAACAATATTGAAATAGTTATTTTTTATAATAATAATTTATTTTTAATGTCACTACCAAGTCATTTAACTGACAAAGTCTATGAAGGTATACATACCCTACTCTTTCCCCGGATTTGAACTTGTGATCTCTTAAGAAGAAACACATGTTCTTAACCATTAGACCCATTTAAACTATATATAATATTGCAATAGTCACTATTTTATCGGATGCATTTTTACTAAAATGATGATGAAAAATATAAATCAAATCCATATATATATATATATATATATATATATATATATATATATATATATAAATCTTTTTTATAAAAAAATTAGGGATACAAGAAATTTAAATCTATTCATTTATAGAAGGAGGACAAAGAAACCCAAATCTCTTTCTAAATTCACATAAGATTAAAAAAAAAAGTTGAAAAACAAAATCTAAGAAAAAGAATAAATTTAATTTTGAATATATGTCAAATTAACATCTTCACTTGTTATATTTAAATCTATTTATTTAAAAAAAAAAATCTCTTTAAATATGAATTTAATTTATATTTACTATCACTTTTATATCTAAATCTATTTATTTAAAAAAATGGATCTCTTTAAATATGAATTTAATTTATATTTACTATCACTTTTAGTAATAACTAATATAACAATAACTAAACAATTAAATTAGGTTACACATCTATTTAAAACTTACCTCTATCAAAAACATCAACTTAAATGATAAAAGAAATTCACCTAAAAACAAATTGGCCTCTTTAAATATTTGATAAATCTGAATTTAATTATAATAAAATATCATACATTTTTACTTTATTTTAATTAAATGTAACAGGTTTTAAAAAATTAAATAATCTCTTCTCCTCCTGTAACAAAAGATGGAGAGAATGACGTATATTTTTTTTTTTTGTGAATGCTCGATAAATGAAAAAAAAATCTTTACCATTAAGACTACTCCAGCATTGGCACCATGGACTTAAAATAATCAACAATCAAAATTAAAAAATCAAATATAAGGTAAGGAAATATATTACCCTATGAGATTAGGGACAAAACAAATCTATTATTCCAGAATCCAAAAATCTGTAAAGGTGTTCGGCGGTTCCTTCATAATGGTTAATATTAATATTAGAAATCATTATATTAAGATTTTGTTTTTTGGACAAGTGACTTTTTTATCTTAACAATTTTACTGTTAGAATGTGGAGGTATATATACTTTATTTTTCTAGATTTAAATTTATGACATCCAAAAATAAAACATATATTATTAATACTTAAACTATCATAAAATATAAAATGTGGAGGTATATATACTTTATTTTTCTAGATTTGAATTTATGACATCCAAAAATAAAACATATATTGTTAATACTTAAACTATCATAAAATATATACTTAAACTATCATAAAATATAAACAAAACAGATAAAAAAAAACTATTATTCTACTCAAATCCAAACATCTAAAAACGCGCTGAGCTAAGCCACTAAACGTAGATTCGTTCAGAATAATATTAATAAAACACATATTCTTAACACTTAAACCATCGCAAAATATAAACAAAACAAATCGAAAAACCTATTATTCTACTAAAATCCAAATATCAGAATAATATTAATAAAGGATATATACAGGAACGGGAGGTTCCAGGCGCAGAGAGATGACACTGCCTGCAAATATTCCTTGTTCATCTCAAACTGAATGAATGAAGTGGATATATGAAAGCAGTGTCAACTCATCCGCGCCAGAAACACAACACCGCCTCCTCTTCTTCTTCTGCAGATGATATACCCACTGTATATGCATCCAGATATCCAAAATATATACACATTAGAATGCATAGATCCGTCCCATTTTTATAACGAAACGAAATTAGTGCACCGACCTGAGAATTCACAGCCACCGGTCCTTACGAGAATATTTGATGAATATTTTGGACTAAACCTAGTCTTCGTCGACCAGACTATCTCATTGTACAGTGCTGTGTTGATTTGAATGGTTTTGTTTGGTTTGAATTTTAGTTGGATGTGATAGTTGTGAAAATTGGAAAAATTTTAAATGTTTTAAAGGTTTTTTATTTAGTTTTAAATTTCAATCATTATTATTGAAATTTAGTTATGTAATTGTTGATCATTGTTTAGTTTAAATTGTATTTTGAATATATAAATCTATTTAAACTGATTCATTACTATTGAAATTTAGTTACGTAATTGTTTATCATTGTTTAGTTTAAATTGTATTTTGAATATATAAATTTATTAAAACTGATTGTATAGTTTCAATAATTAAAATTTACAAATTCAATAATTCTTATAGTTTTTTTTTTTTTAATTTTAACCTAATTTTAAATAAAACTTATTACTTATTGAAAAATATCTGCAATTATGAATGAACATTTTATTTTTTTATTTCAACACAAATTATGAATGAACATTTGATTCCTTTTATTTCAACAGAAATTATGAGTGAACATTTTTTTTTCAATATTACTAATACTTATCACAATTTTGATAACACGTCATACAACAAAAATTATTAATATTTATAACATTTTTTTTTAACAAATCATTCGACAAGCCATTTATCAAAATAAGTGTAATTACTTTTTAAAAATACCCTCCTAATATGTTTTACATTGTGAAAACCGTCAATTTTGACTGGTAAAATGTTTTTGAAAATCCAAGCTGGATGTGAGGCTTCCAAGTTGAAAGGTACGACTAGACCATTGGGAAAGCAGTATAGAAAGAGACATTACCTCTGACCGGTCTACGCTTCTAGATGGGTAATCTAATCATATAAATATTTCACTTGAAATGGTTGATTATTGGACCATTTTCGAATTGTTAAATTTATCATAAATTAGCACACTGCACAGGTTTCCACACTTTCAAGTCAAAAAGTACTTGTTTGAAGCGTCTTCCATTTGTTCAAGGTCACTTGACCCGGGCAACGTGATATATATATATTCCAAGGTTGTTTGGAAAAATGTTGGAATACTATAGAAAAAAATAATGGGACAATGATGTTTTAAGAAACTTATGTATTAAAAAGTGTAAGAGAAGAAGAGGGCAAATCACTTTTTATGACTAGCATTAATAACCAAAATCTAACAAGGATTAGTTTTAACTTGTATTGAATTCATTATATACATTATATATATTTTGTTGAGTACTCTACATGGCACTTTATAAAAATTCTCATAGCAAGTATGTCTCGCTTGCATGTATACAAGCATAGTTTCCGCAATAACATAAAAGATTACTATAACAACATACATAGCTCATTGGAATCAAGTGATCATAAAATAGGTTAATTGGATCACAAATCTCAAGATTTGCAGCATCACATGAGCGCCCTCCTTTGTCTTGCATTGGGACCCTAAAATAAGTTTTCCCAGGTTGCCAGTTTTGTTTGACGGGGAACAAGTGGTAAGGTTTCCAAATCTATCTACTATCCTCTTGAGCAAATGGTAAGGTTACCAAATATTGACCTGGATTAAGATTATGATGAGCTTTTTCTTGCTAAAAGGGTATGTCAAACTGATCATCACTCCAAAATCTGGGCTATTAGGTTCCTACACATGCGTCTTCATAAATGCTTGACGATATACATCATCGAAAGTCCCATATATCATTGGAATGTGTGCATGAGCTAGGTCCATACTAAGATAGCCCCCAAAGTTGTGGCCCACTTTCTAGACAAGAGCATCTGCCATGCATCTGGCACATCAATCACTATCACATCCATCTTGATATCAATGTGGGGGTATGGAACCAAGTATACCTATAGGTATTTGATAAGGCCATATACTTTGACTGTCTTCAAATAAATATTGTACACATTTCTATAAGGCCTTGTTACTTTCAAACACAAATTTTTCATAACCTTCAAAGGCATCACATTTGTCGAGGCCATTGAATAAAGCACATAGTCATTTAGCCACAAACCACTGATGGCCAATCAGACCAAAAAAGGTGGGTTGTCATCCTTCTTATTTCCATGGTACATAGTATGTAATATCAAAGGTGGATCGTCAACCCCATCTTGAATTTTTAAAGCCATTATGACCTCTCATCTTACAGAGAGAATATTGCACATCTCAACCTTTGGGAGAACCATGTTAATCTTTCCAAGCATACTCTGAAATCCAACACTCAACTCAACATATTCCTTCTTCTGAACATGTTGTGGAAGTAAAGATTCAATTAACGGTGGAGGAGGAGAAACTATGTTAGCTACTCAAACTGATGTCTTGGGGGCCTTGTTCCTTCTTGTGTAAGTTAAAATTCTCTCCTCCTGATCCTTTCTTTGGATGCCTCATCCATTTGATTCAAGATCTCAATTATGGCCTATCTAGTAGCTTGCTTCTTACTTTCCTCGAGTTGCTCCCCAATAATATTATAGCATTCTTTGAAATTCACCATGAAGGATATGTCAAGGAAATTCATTCAATCAACATGATTAGGATTCTCTTTGATCCAGGTGGACATCGACCAATAAACTACATATCCATGAAAACACTGACTAAGGATAGGGCCACCAAAGATACAATGTGGATCCATACCTCGATGACATGAACTAATCACACCCATGAAAAATACCCAGTGGAGCTACAAGATGACAAAACATAGCCATAGATCAATAGAAAGTGGATCTATGTGACAGTATATATATCAGCATGCTCAAATGATCTCCTGTGCATCCTGGGAAGAGAAGATAACATAGTGAACGCTCAACCTAGGGTGTTTGTCCCAATCCTGATGTGGTACAAATCTAGCCATGTGAATAGATGATTTGATGTCAAACATGGTAGAAAACACTTGATTATCGATCATTGAGGTTTCCTTCCCGATCCGGGCTCCGGGAGTTTCAACTCTCAAGCCCTGTTGCTGCTGACTGGATATCTTCCGGAATAGACGACCTGCTAACATTTGTCCTCTTTAATTGACGGTTCTGCCTTCTTTCCTTTATCCACGCATGATCCTTAGTCTCAGCGATGAGATGACACGTTTCCCTCCGAAAAACAGACGATATTGATTTCATTATACGCGCTCCAGGAGTTTCAAAACTCAAATTCTCATTTCCTCCCTGAGCATTTCACCTAGAGTCCATGATCCAACGACGTGTGTCCCTCTTGGATCAATGGTGATATCTCCTTCGTGTCTCCGAACTTCAGAGATTCCAATTCTCAAACTCTCATTCATCCTTCCTTTTCTTTTTCTCGGAGTTGACAATCCACTGACATGTGTCCTCTTTAATCCAATGACTATCCTTCGCTTCAGGACTTCGGCCTTTGGGACTTCAAGTCTTTGGGCAAGTACTAGTGGTAAAACTCCTGAAGAAAAACTCCTGGAGTGATGTAACTCTTGTGTTAGTCGATTACGTGTCATGAGCCAAGAAACTGCCACATGTCACTCGGATTTTTGATTTCCACATACCTGAAATGCTGAATCAACTTGACACTTGTCATTGTCTGATTGCGCCATGTGTCCTTGTTGATGTAGTTTTCCACCTGTCCTTGCTGACGTGCTCTGCTGACATGGTTTTCCATGATTTAACAGTTATTGTTTGATCTCCATATCTGATGATTGATGAAACTTTGCATTCCGAGGATTTCAAATTTGAAACTTTCCTGAGGGTAAACTCCTCGCATCTCTATATCCGAAGTGAATGTTGTTTGTTTGATCAAGATCTTGGATCGACGACTCGATCTTTCTGAGATGCAACTTTGCTATCTTATCATGTCCTTCCACTCGAAATTGATCCGATGGTTGTGATCAAATCGTGGCTTCGCATTTTGGGTCTTTGAACATGAGCTAACCATGACTCTTCCAACTCTTTACTCCCGATTTTCCAAAAATTGCTCCATATCAACGACCCACAATCCTCTATGATCCAACGGCCTGAATCTTATCGGGACTTCGTGTTTCACGAATTTGGAGGATAACTCACCTTTGAATTTTCCAGTTTGCGAGTCAATGAAATGTTGATCTCTCGCCATGTGTTCTCTAGATCTAATGGTTTATATCTCATCTTGATTTCTCATTTCACAGATTTCGAGGATGGCTCTCGGCCTTATCCTCTTCACATTTATATTGGATCTGGCGACTGTTGGTCCTCGATGCTCAGATCCAACGTATCAGATCTGTACTTCTTCTTTGTGCTTCCTCTTTGAGCTTGGATTGCACACTATTTGCTTCTTCACCTAAGCTTACCTTTGATCCTTTTACGATCCACGACCTTTGATCCTTCTGCGAGCCTTGATGTATAGGATCTCGCATGCGCATTTCAGAACGCTATCTCTCCTAATATTTGATCTCTGCATTCTATTTTCTTCTTCACGTGAGCTTATGTTGTTCCTATTTTTCCATCAATGTATACTATGATCTTGCCATCAATGACAAGCACACTCTTCCTGTAATCATTCCATCGTTGTTGTTGTTCTTTCCATCAATGACAAGCATACTCTTCCTGTAAACATGCCAACAATAACAACTCGATTATTTCTATAGATACAATGATATCTAAATCTAGAATTAGAAGTAAACTATCCTAAAATGCATCAAACATTTACTAACTAGAACAAATACCAATATGTTGTTCGGATCATCAATCTGAATGACCTTCTTCCGACCATCATGAATTTTTTTTTCATACTCCTTAACATCTTCTACTGACATGGTATCTAACTCCACATATTTTTATAAACAAAATGGCCCAGGAATTTTCTTCAGCTCACTGACGGTTCATGCCAACATCAACACCATAAAAAATCGCTTCCAAATTTTCCCCGATTGCATTCCTAGCCTCTTTTCCAACCTATTATGTATCTCATAACTCTGAATGTGATGCAAAATCCCCTGTTGGATGAGGTACTAAAGGTTGTCGATTCATCAACAATGTCACATTTCGATATGCCCCTTTGCGATCATATGTTTGTCCTTTAACATTCCCATAATAACTAGACGATAGACTAGTATAATGAGGGTGCATGTGCAATAAAAAATATGCATAAAACCGTCTTGCAAAATAGTGTGGAACCTCATCGTTCCACAACAATTTTCCATATGCCGCCAAAAATCTGTTATACAGATGTCCTGCAATGTCGGGGTGCTTAAAATATTTCACCTTCAACATCTTCTTCTTTGGCCAATATTTGAAGTTGAACATAGAAATTGTGTCTTCTTTTGAAACTTTATTTTTTACTGCCTCCCATTTATCAGGGCCCGTCACCTCTGACTTTCACCACCTCATTAGATTGACAAAAATATCAGTGGTTGGCCCCCTCTTTTGATATGCGTCCATAATGTTTTGCGATGAATGAAAAACAATTTACAAGCTTTGTTTACTCTCCTTAGGGAGTTCCAAGACCAACAAATCATTTTCCAACCTCATTTTAACACCCGAGCATCACTCAAGGGTCATTACTTTAGTAATCCCTTCCTAGGGAAGTTCGTCACCAACATTCGAAGGATAGGTGGATGTAGACATGTAATTTTTTGTTTCTTGATAATGCGGCCTCATAAATCCACCTTCACCCTCTGCACCAACATTAGAATCTTCATGACAACCACTCTCTCTTTCATTTTCATCCCTCACTCTAAACTTATTGTCTACACACACATTTGAAAGTAATTACAACATTTAACTTGACATAAATTTAAATATACAAAAACACAACAAAAATAAACAAAATCAAAGAAAATTACCATAAATATTCTCTTGTCCTAAGTTATTACCTACATTCTTAGGTGTAGGAGTATCAATTCACAACCTATATAAGAAGGATGCATCCATAGTGCTTTCTTGAGCACATTCTGTAGTTGATCTATTCACAAACGCGTTTGAAAATCTCCTCTGACGAGATTGTTGTTGGTCACTCAGAGTCTTAGTCGAATAAGGAGTTCATATTCTTCCTTCTTGGGAGAGCCTAGAGAGTTTGAGAGGAATGTTTGGAGAATCCCGTTTTAAAATATCTTCTCAATATCTGTCTTTTGGAAATTCATGAAAATTTAAGCACAAGACAAGTACGAGTTAATATCTCCAACATTAACCAACAAAAATTATGAAGAAAGAAAAAAAATAAGACAAAATTAATAGAAATGTTATTTACGTTAAACACAATTGTAATAGGGTGATGCATAACTCCACTACCCATTCCCATTTCAAATATATGTTGGTTATTTAATATTAGCACAAATAACCTTGGTAAAACCACCAATATTACATGGGTCAAAGTCTAGTAACGAAGTAGCGGTTATCTATATGGGAATTCAAATTTCATGCATCCAATAGGTATGGAGCACAGTCCATGAAAATTAGCAATTAACTTTATGCCATGTTTGGTTGGATGGAATAAATATGCCATCCACAAAGCAATGGCACTAAGTATCAACAGGTCTATATTACACTTGGAGGGGGCATTAATAAATAAAATGTATTATATGATTGCATGTTGTTGGAATTCAGTTTATGATAGACCTTTTTATATACTAAGCGTCCGTGATTAGATGATTTGACGCTGCTCAACATGAGTTTATATTCTTATCAGAATTATTCCAGTGACCTCGTCGATACAGGGGCTGAGAATGGCCTCTGAATCATTTTGGTAGATCCATCTTGTCAGAAACCCCATGGACAACCAGGACTTGGCTAGGTGATTCCAATGCTTGTGTAAATACAAAGGGTATTACATCACCATATTCAACTAATATCTTATCCAAAGGTTAATAGAAGCTCATCTTTAACTAAATTCATGTTTAAATAAAAAGATTAATAGATCATTAACAAGGGTCAATGATCTATTAGCTCAAATGCTTGCGTAAATGAGGCTTTGACATGAAATATTGATGTCGTTTATCAATTTCTCTCATTGAATGACCAACCAACATGTTGCTCTACCAACCATTGAGTGGTTTCCTATGGTAAGAGATCATGTAAACTCTTTTATGTAAGTGAAGGTTTTTTGCAGTATGTAAACTCTTTTATGTCTATATTAGACTTTGTTATCCAAAATGAGGTATTTGTTATAATTATTCCTTTAGTCAAAGGGTCACTACAATTGCAAAACAACACCAAAGTGGTAGACTGGTTCCTTTTTTAGAAGTTTACTATGATAAGAGTCTATGGTTTGGAAGAGAATCGATATCAAAAGTGAGTGTTGAACTTGGTTGTTCTAGAGACTGAAAAAAGTGAAATTCAGTCAGTTGCTGACGAAAACACCAAGCATATTACATTAAATGTTGATCGTATGAATTTCAAGGAAAAAGAAAATCTACACAATTGTATCTATTCTGGAGGTTGAGGGAATGACTATAGTGAATATACTACCTATGTTTCATTGTTTGTTTTCTATTTGTTATGCTATATTAATGCATATTTTCCATAACATATTACAATGTAATATGTGATAACATATTCACAATGTAATATGTCATAACATATATTACTATATAACATATTACATTTTAATATGTTATAACATATTACATTTTAATATGTTATAACATATTACAATGTGATTATATGTTACATTGTAACATATTATTTCTTAGTATCCTTGACACACCTCGAGAATCAAACCTTCAAAAGGTTTGACTTTTGCAAGTTCTTGGCAAATACAATGCACCAACCGTTTTTAGATTTTAGGGGTACGAGGTCATTCAGGTACCAATCTCACTTGATCCATATGTTAATCCATCAAAACTACTCACATCTGGGTTATTTTAAGTCTAGGATGGTGAATGACCAGCCATCATGATGCTCTTTCAAACATTGAGTGGTTGCCTATGGTATGAGAACATGTCACCAATGAAGGTTTTTTGCATTTTGTAAACTCTTTTATGCCTATAATATAATTTATTATCCACAATGAAGTATTCGTTATAATTATTCCTTTAGTCAAAGGGTCACTACAATTGCAAAACAACACCAAAGTGAGAGAATAAATATGGAAGTTTATAAATTATTTATTAATGTCTAAATATGTATGTTTATAGTATATTTATTAAATTTAAGTATGTATGTTTTAAAATTTTTCCATTGTATGTATATTTTACAAATATTTCTTTACAAATTATAAGATAGACAGTAATGTACATCAAGGAATTCCAGAATCAACAATATGTAAAATAATATTTATAACTTATGATACTCTAATATTACTATATGTTAAAATGGATTTATAAATTTAATTCCCAAAGATTTGTAATTTTTATAAAATAAAATACGTTTGAAATAAATACTTGGACAGTTTGAAATTTTTATAAAATACAAAACGTTTGAAATGAATGTGACTTGGCAGAGGTGATCATCAAAACACTAATATTATTAGGGCAATTCGCTGGGAGAAATAAATAACCAAAATCACAGAGGTGATATTAAAAACCCAAAGAGTATTAAGTTGTTTGCATAGATGAATTATTCAAAATTGTGGGCAGGGATTTATCAATCTAGAATGCAAGGATTGTCATTCAACTCAGAGGTTTATCATTCACAATGAAAAGTTTATCAACAAAAATGCAGATATGTACCCAATTTCAAGCAATCAAAAACGCAAAGAGAAATCAAAGTTTTAATCAATCAAGACACAGAGGTACTCGTTCATAAGAAGGCGCAAAAACTAAACATTTAACCATGAATCAATAAAATCAATGATAAGTAAGGGATAGACAACAAAGAAAATTCTTATCCTTCACTCATCATCCATGCAAAGAACATAAGGGAATTTGAATCTATAGTTCTTTAAACACCGAAGTGACGACCATTGATTTGTCTCCTAGCCGATTGCTCATGCATGGACTGATGACTAAAGGGATAAGGAGCAGAAGATAAAAACACAATATTTTCATAATAATAAATAAAACCCACACAAAGAAATCATTGAAATCAGAATTTGGGTTCGCCAAGGGATTGGCATTCAACTCAAAGGTTTATCTTTCAAAATGTAGAGTTTATCAATAAAAATGCAGATATGTACCCAAGTTCAAGCACTTAAAAATGTAGAGAGAAATCAGAGTTTTAATCAATCAAGCTGCAGAGGTACTCATTCATAAAAAGGCACAAAGAATAAACATTCAACCATGAATCAATCAACTCAGAGATAAGTAAGGGATAGACAACAGGGAAAATTATTATCCTTCACTCATCATCCATACACATAAAAGCAGGGCATTTGAATCTATAGGTCTTTAAACACTGAAGTGACGACTGTCGAATCGGCTCCTGGCCGACTTCTCAGGCACAAACTAATGACTAAACGGATAATGGATGGAAGATAAAACAACAATATTTTCATAATAATCAATAAAACCCACACAGATAAGTCATTGAAATCAGAAGTTGGGTTTGCCAAGGGAAATCAATTCAGAAAACAAGCAAGCAAGGGGATTACAAATAGAAGTTAATAATTTATTAATGGTAGGAATGAAATTTTTTTCTTTAAGCGCAATTTATTAAATTCCCTATAGTCTAGAACAATCCTTTGAGACTTGACCTTCATTTTTACTAATATCACTAGAGAAGAGAATACATTTTTGTTGAGACGCATGATTTCAATTTCTAACATGTCTTTAACCATTTACTCTGTCTCACTCTTTTGAGAATATAGAAAGAAATAAAGTCTAACATTGTCTGGATAACTACCCAAAATTAACTCAATAGCATGTTCATACTCTTTGAACATGGTTTAATCCACTAAGACCACTTATATATTCCTTATAACATTTTTTTAAGATTCATTAAAAGTTCCCTATGGTTGGATCCACTAAAAAACGTATTAGAACATTTATTTAAGATTCCTTAAAAGTTCCCTATGGTTGGATCCACTAAGACCACATATAATGCAATGCATTAGAATCCCCAAAACAAAGAGTTTAATCTTCATAACCTCACACACCCACTAATAATATCAACATGTTTTAATCACGACGAGGTGAAGGTCTTGCATGAACATGGATTATATGTCATTGATAAACTTCCCATTAGCATTATTTATGTCATTGAGTGTTTATCCTAATTCCTTTATTGTAATGTTACATGGGATGGGTATGAGGGTTGTTTGTATTCCTAATATAAATTAAAATGAGGTGGAGAAAATGTAATATTTGTGAGGCTTAGTTGGAGTTAGAAATCTAGATAAAATATAGTCCTATAAGGTGGAAATTCACATTGATTGAGAGGAATCATGACAATAATTTCAAATGTAAGTGCATCATAACCTATTGTAAACATAGTAATGTGAGTTTTAATGGGATATATATTTTGAAGAAGATGCAATTGAGTGAGTCTTAATTATCACAAAATTTATGGTGGCAATGAAGCCTATTTCTACAAATAGTAATGTGAGTTTTAATGGAGTATATATTTTGAAGAAGATGCAATTGAGTGAGTCTTAATTGTCACAAAATTAATGGTTCCAAATGGTAATGTCTACAATGATGCTAATGGATTAGTTTAGGTGAAATTCTTACATTATCTTTGTGATCTAGAAAATGCTTTTCTAGGATGCATTATTTTGAAATTGATCATTCAATATATTTTCCATATTTTTAAACATACATAGTTTACTTGTTATAGTGTATAATATAAGATGGTTGGGTGGCATATATATATATATATATATATATATATATATATATATATATATAAGAGAACAATCAATATTGACTAATTTTAATAAAATAACTTTGACCTAATCACATAGATAATACAAAAACATTACAATTTGCATTGTTAATAATGTCATGAAACAAGTTGTTGGAAAACTTCAAAAAAATTTCAAAGCACTAAAAATATGATGGCCACAATGTTTATTACAAAAAAAAAGTTAGATTTGTTGCAAACTAATTTTCAACATGCCTAGGTCGTAAGTATTGCCATGCTTGTGGTGTCAACATTGATCATGGATCAAATCGATAATGTGATTGCAAATTACCTTCTTATTTGATTCACATGTAATTTTTAAATTTTCTTCCTATTTTATTTTAAAATATATTAAAAATAAAA
>JZKD02S0194064.1:125247-155313 GCA_000966675.3 Picea glauca | reverse complement strand
TATATATATATAGATAGATAGATAGATAGATAGATAGATAGATAGATAGATAGATAGATAGATAGATAGATAGATAGATAGATAGATAGATTTTTAAATATAAGAACAGATTTATATTTCAATAAATAGAAGAACGGATTTATATTTACAAAAAATATAATTTATTAAAAAGACTAAGATGATGTTAGTCAAATAATATTTGAATATAACCGAAAGAACTAAAAATATTTCTATGCATAAATTTATTTGAATTAAACCACTTAATAAATTATGTGGTCAAACAATAGACTAAAACTATTACCAGTCAATAAAATATTGTCTTTAAATCTAAACTGGACCAAAACAAATTCCCACATACCAAATCTAAAATCTAAATACTGATTAACAAATTTAAAATAAACATAAATATAAACATAAATATTTCTTCTACATGTACCAAACTATATAACACATTTATGCACATAATTTTAGAACAGTTTTATAATCATAATGTACAAATTTTAACAAATTTTAAATAAACATAAAGATTTCTTCTACTTGTACCAAACTATATAACACAATTATGCACATAATTTTACCCTGTCATAAATCTGGTTAAGTGAATACATATTTCCTCAAATGTGTCTAAAGTTGTACTTTCAAGTGGGAAATTGGTTGATATGGCCAGTGGGAAAACATGACAAAGTGGAAATAGGTTTAGACCCTTCTGTTGGAAACAAATGTAGGAATAGGATATCAAACCAATTCATGTTATCTAAAACTTAGAAACATCACAATCAAAGAGAAGGAAGAACAATTATTCTCGTCTCTAAACGCGTCAGGGGAATATGTACCAAAATTAGGATATAAGGATATTATTGAGCAGGGTAGAGAGAATATTCATACATGGTAGTGGCAAGTCACATGGTAACTTAAGATCCCTTCAAAATAAAAGAACTCCATGCGGTTGATCTTGAACAAAAGGGATACTAACTAGGATATTGTGTAGAAAATATCATTTGTTGGGCTTGGATGGTGTAGCCTATGCCAACAAGTAGAAGATACAAGTTCTCATCTCTTCACAACTTGTGGGCCTTTCCATAACAATTTGGAAGGAATTGAAAGGAATGATAGGGAACCAAAATGTTTGGGTAGGAGAAATTATTGAAGTGGCATTTAAAAATTGGTGTGACAACAAGGACTTAAAAAAGGTTAAATAACATCCCTTAAATATTACATGGGGAATCTTGTTGGCCTGAAATATAATTTTTTTTGAAAACATAGAGAATTTTCCTTTAAAATGTGGACTGTGACTTGGTCGTGCGGGCCTAGCTTTGTGGAAAATCTGTTGGCATGCCCAAGGCTTGGCCACAGGTCTATCCCCTTGCGGCCAAGTCACAGTACGGACTGTGACTTGTCCGCGGGGGCCCAACCCAGTGGCCAAGTCGTTGGCGTGCCAACGACTTGTCTACACAGGCCGCCATATAAATTAAAATTACAAATTTCAAATTACAAATGAAATTAAAAATTACAATTAAAATTAAAAATTAAAAGTATGACATATAAATTAAATTAAAAAATTAAAAATTACAGTTAATATAAAAATTATAAATAAAAATTAAATTTATAGGTTTTGGGCTTACCTGAAGCTCAACTCACTCGACTACCCACCAACACAATAACACGACTTCCCGAAGGAGTTCCCACCAACACCACGTCCGTGCCAACACCACTCACAATTACTCACTATAAAAATCAAGAAGATCCGAGAAAAACATTCCAATTGCGATGTGCGGTTAATATAGAAAAAAAAAATTCGATTGAAAAAATAGTTCGGCAGAAAGTATAGTTCATCTGAAAGAATAGTTTGGACGAAATATTCTTCTGGCCGACAGAAGTTTTTGGCCTAAAAATCTTTCGGTCGAAAACATATTGTTGGATAAAAAAAATCCATCCAAATAAATTTCTACACAAAAATCGAGGGCGTCATCACTATACCGTTCGATTTGACGTTCCAGGGTTCGGCCGAAAAAAGTATCATTGGGCCGAAAATTAATATTAGATCGGTCGAAACAGTGTTTTTCAGAATTGTGGAGTTCAGATTGTCATGGAAGTGTTACCCACCTCCGTGAATTTACCCCTTACCTAAGAAAGAAGAACTTCATCTCTAAAAACTGGGATAAGAAATGAGTTAATCATCTTGGGATGTATTCTTTTATGTGGTCCTCTCTTCAAATGAGATCTAAACTATGCTTATATCACTTTTATTTTAAAGCTAGTCTAGCCACGGGGGCTATTAGTCAAAGTCATTATGAAAACTCTTGGCCACTATCCTATAATCATATTAGAGTCACATCCAAACCTTTCTCCTAACTATGATCCACAACAGATTGGATAAGACTTAACATCAAATCACTAACATATCTAATTTATTACTCATGACTCCACTTTTCCGTCATAACTACTTTTCCATGGGTAAGAAGTGTGAAGCATATTCCAGGAAGTTTATATTGTATATAAGGTTACTTAAAAGATAACTTAAGGAGTTGAAGAAAGGTGGAACTTCAGGGAATGCTTGATCGAGTAAGGAGTATCATCAATTTTGAAATTTTGAAGATCATTGTTGCATGAGGACATGCAATGGATAAGGAATGGGGGAAATGTTGAGCCTCATTTTTCTCACCTCCAATTTCCTTATCTTGTCCCATATCCTAACCAATTTTTCCTCATACGTATGCACTCTCTACCGATTTTCCTCAACAGACATGTCATTTAACAATTGTTTTGTACACGAGGTAATATTCATTTAGTCATGATTTATGTGGTTTATCAATGGTTAGAATTGAATAATTAATGATTATTATGCTCCTAATTACTTTGACTATTACTAAGCATCTTCATGACAAGGCATCGCTTCATCTGGTACTACAAAAAGATATTCTGGTGCTCCACCTGATCCACTACTCTTCCTGATCCGGTACTCCGCCTGATCCGGTACACTTCCTGATCTAGTACTCCACCTGATCTAGTACTCTGCCTGATACGGTAATCTACATGATCCGGTACTCTACGTTATTCTGGTACCAGCTCTCTGCCTGATCTGATACTCTACGTTATTCTGGTACCATCTATGTGACTCTTCTGGTACCATCTATGCAGCTATTCTAGTACCAGCTCTGCACCTATTTTGGTACCAGCGCTGCGTTGGTCCGGTACCCAACTCTATTACTGTGCTAGTCCAGTATGAAAACCCTATCTACAATATTAACATTTTTGAATGAGTATGCTAGTGATGATTTCAAGAAATTAGTTGGATGGAAGTATCATTGGATAGTTTGGAGATCACGATAGACTTCATCACTCATTCACTTTGTGTCATGAGGATGAATTCCATTTCTTGATATATGACATGATTCAACAATTGTAATATTTTGAAAACATTTGATAATTATCCTCATACCTTGTTTATAACAACTAACCTTCTTTAAAAGGGTTATTGTGTAGATGATAGAAAGTAAGTAGGAAGTAGATAAAGATATACATTTATCTTGCAAATTGGATTTCTGAATAGACTCCTTTTGTAAACGTACTTGCTGAAGAATTAATATGAAGTTAAATTCATCGATTCCATGTGTTCTGTAAAGTTTATTGTTCTTTGAGTTTTCTCTAAGCTTCCATGTTGGCACGACAAGGGCCCACTTTTTCGACTTGGCAAGATTGTTGTAATGGTAATGTGGATCTAATTTCTGTAAGTGTGTGTGTGGCATGAATTTGTACATAGAAGTTGTGAGTAGAAATGTTTGATGTAAGTAAGTTGTGAGTTATAATATAATCTAAGTGTGGATGCATCAAAAGGTGTGAACAATAATCTAGTGGTATATTTATAATCATTTATATTTTATGTGTGTCAACATTTATGATTTCCGTGTGTGATCATTTATTTCCGAATTGTGTTCTTTTAATCTCATCTTTTATCTTGCAAAGTGTGGAAGTACATGAATAGTTTGAGAGTCCATCCTTCACATTACATGAGCTATCAAATGGAATATCTCATTAAAACCTCTATTTCTTGTGTATAAATAAAGTAACTTTTAAGAATTTGTAGGTTGCATTGAATTTCCTTTCTGATTTGAAGAGTGTGCAGAACTAGACAACTTGTAAGTTGATATTGAAGTGAGTGATTACAGGAGTAAGATCATAATCCATCTTTCACCTTCATGAGCCTGTAAATGGACAATCTTGTTGCCTATAAGAGAGGCTTTTAAGTGCATGTTAGCTACAGTATTTTCTTTGAATTTTGTTCTTTAATTTATGTGCAGTGTGTAAAACATAGATTAAGGATTGAAAAACAAAGTGTTTGTTTTTAAGTGTTATTAATTCTTGCTATAATCATCAAACATAGATAAACCACCTATTATAGAAACATATAGTGTAACAACTCTGTTGATTATGAATCTTAGTTGATAATTTATGTTTGGTAATATATTATGCATATAATTGCACCAACATTAAGTAAGGATGTTTTTGAGTGTGTGTATAGTTTTATTTATTGCCATTGTGTTTTGGATCTTTTCCTTCGTATGCTAATAACTTTCTAGAGATAGTGAAAGTGGGGGTGTTGGAGGAAAATCTCCCTACGGACAGGTAGATCACCTCAAAGAGCTAGACCCTAACTCTAAGAGAAAAAATGCTTAACGTGGACACTGACTTCCTTTCAAATCTAGACAAACTAATACATGAGAAGGAAAGAGAATAGCAGTACCTCTTTATTGACGTTTTTCCCTGCACGATCCAAGTCGAGCTCCAAACTCTCACTCCTCGCTGAGTCTTGTAGACAAACAAAGTACGACCACTTCCTACTCTATTGATATTAGCTTGAAAATAGATCTATCTATCAATGATAAGTTCATGTAAGATCATACACAAACTAGAAAGAAATAGGCCAAGCATGTCATATTAATGAGAATAACGATAGTAGTACTTACAATCGTAGATGTGAATGCAACATCTTCGTCAAGTCCCTTTCGTCTAACCCTTGCTCGAAATATCCACGACCTAGATGATAGAAGCTTCACTAATCACTCTCCTTTGGCTAACTGTGTGTTTCCTATGAGATCATAGGTTTCATGCTAGCAATTCTTCCCCCCTTCTCACCATCATAGAGCCTGCTTATATAGGTTAAGAGAGGCTTAACCTCTTGAGGTATCTTTAGGGTAGGTTGAGGAATTCCCTCCTCAGATCAAGGATCTTCTGATTGAACCAAGAATTTGAATGCAACTGCCTTCCAAACTTGAAAGATCCTTCCCTTATTCTCCTCAACGGTCCAACCACTTCCCAGATTAGACAATGCTCCCTCAAAAGGGGCATCAGGGCGCTATAACGCTCCCTAGGAAGCTTGAGGGGAGTGCCAATTCTCCAAGGATGGATAACACTCCTTCAGAGGGGAAGTAGGGCGTTATAACACTCCCTAAGACTTTATAGGGGAGCGCCAATGCTCCTAAGGTTGATGAAGAGGAGCGCTCACCTCCCAAACCCTTGTTTAAGAGCTCCTTTCAGGTGATAAGAGTCCCTTGACTTTAGTAGATCATTCTCTTTCCTCCAATTCAAGTGTCTGAGGAATTTTAAGTGTCTCCTTGGTGTCGTAAACATGGAAATATGTTTTGTTTGATGTTTTCGACACTTGTGAACAACATGCGACACTTGCGACAATTGTAAGGAACATGCGACACTTACGACAGTTGAGAAGAACATGTGACACTTATCCAATTGAGTAATATTGATGTGTAACAGATTTCCCCCTAAAGTATGAAGCTAGAAGATGCGAACTGATAACTGAAATGATTTGTAGACGTTCAAGAAAGGGTATAGTCTTGGAGAACCTGACGGAAGTTGCACACAAACATCCAACAAATATCATAACATATTTCAAAACCCAAGGCAGACATACCTATGCTTGGGTGATCAAGACTTGCAAGATATGGCCACCATAAAATACACTGCGGATCCATAATTATATTGATGAAAAGGTATAGCCACTGGGAATACAATGTGGATCTATACTCTGATGACCTCGACTAATCATAGCCACGAGGAATACACAGTGGATATATGAGATGATAAGACATAGCCACGACCGATACAAGGTGGATCTATGTAACAATGTATGTATCATTTGTCCAATAGAAACTCCTTCGCAGCCTGGGCAAAGCATATATCAAAGTGATTACTCAACCCATGGTCTTCTTACCGATCCCAATGTGGTACGATTCTAACCATGTGAATATATGTCGTGATGTCGAACATGGTAGAAACCACTTGATTACCGTTCAATGGTGTGAACCGTTAACAAGTGCGCGGGAGGTCACCATTAATGTCAATGATTCCCAAGGTACCCTAGTACATTCCAACAAATGTAAATGGATGAGATGGAGTCGAACATCCATGGAATCATCCGATCAGAGGTCAATGATGTAAACCTACTATCGAATGTGAGGAGGCCTACCATTGAGGCATGCAGGTCCCAAAGTACTAACTGGTTTCTAAGCCTAATTCCCGGATAATTTGCTGAGGTCGACAAGAATAAGCTCTTCGAAGGAGGGCCTTGATGTATCCCCCATCAATGACACGAAACAGACATAGAGATGTAATTGGTAGATCAAAAGGACATGGACTGACATAGGTTTTGAGGCAAGATATTTGGGATGGCTGACTCTAGAGGTGGATACTTCCCTTGAACACTGAGGCACAACAACAGAACATGACATGGACCAAAACTTGATGATGCAGCGGATGCAGTGACTTGCATCGGGTGACCCAAAGGGGTGAAAAAGACTCAAATGATTGGCTTAGTGCAGAGGTTCAGCGGGTTATAATGCGTGCAAAAGACAAAGTGTCGTGTTCAAGGGCGACTCTAAGAATTGCTTGGTGATGTTCCCAAGAGACTGCTTGGCTTGCTTCTTTCAATTTTTCCCCCATCCAGATAGACGAGTACCTCTTTTTTATTTAATTAGATCGAGGAGGATAACACATGATCGATATAACTCATCTTCAGTAAGTTCCTCTTCCTTTGTTTAACGAACCAGAAGAAGTAAGGGTTCGATCCCATATGGGTCTGTCGATGTTTTTCTTAGCGAGTCCAAAGACAGAAAACTCGAAGGTTTTTCAGGATTATAGAGTTTGGAAAAACACTTAAAAGAGAAATCTCTCAGTTCCTTTTTTGTACAGTAGTCTAACGAGACCAGAAAAGAGATAAACTATCACTCGAAAGACACCCTTTCTAACCTTTTAACGAGTGTGAAAGGAGGCAAGGTCACTCGACAATCTTTTCATATTTAGAGAGTCTGAAAAGGGTTTAAAGATGAATCCAGGGGGGTTCCTTTTTCATGTGTCCATGTGGGTCTGAAAAAGAGATAAAAGTTTACCCGATGCGTTCTCATGTTTTCGAGCTTGAGAACGAACCAAGACTATGCTCATGAGTGTAACAAGGTAAATAAGCCATCAGAACTACCAAGAAACCTGTGATGTCAAAACTACAAACCAGGGGTTTAGTGAAGCCATTATATTGTTAGAGAAACCCATAAATGACTATACCTTATAAAAAATGGAAATTTATAAATAGCAATACAATCAAAATTCCATTTCCCATTTCATTTTGCACAAGGATTTTGGAGTAGTGGAGATTCTCATTTCGGAGGTGGATCTTGTTTTGCTTGATACCGGAGCTATGGTTGATCGTTTCTCTTGTCGTTTGGACCAGGTAGATCTTCATCTCTCCTTCTTTCAATTACATGGTTTAATATTCATTTTCATAGCAGCATTTAATCCAAAAATGAAGCCCTAGGTTGCCCCAAAAAAGATCAAAATCGACCTCTTTTAAAAAAGATGGAAAAAGGGGATTCTTTTTGCAAAAACATTTTAGAAGGTGATGTATAAGATGCCAACGCCTCAATACCTAAGTGTATTGGTCGTTTTTGGCAAAGAACCCATGAAAAATACCTACATATTCCCACGCCGCCATAAGGGAAATCATTTACATTTAAAAACGTTTCATTGTTGTATGATGGATATTGAATGGCTAGGAGAGGGCATGGTGATTGTAAAAGAGGGTGTGGTCTCTTTAAATAACGTGGGCATTAGATTTCATGTTTTTAGATTGCTTTTGAAATTTGCTGAAATTGCCAAAACGTTGAAATAATGAAATTCTTTATTCTTTTTGTTTTGTAGGTGATTTCGGTGACCATGATCGAGTGGAAATAATGATAACATGACATTGATGACTTGGCTGCCTTGCGGATTCCTCGCACATGGGCCACATTGCGAGCTTGTGGATTACTAAAATTCTTCAAATTGCAAAAAATGAAGGAGTTTTTTTTGCTTGAGCACATGATCGGCCTATGGGATGTTGCGGAGCAAGGATTCCAGATTGGCACACAGCTTCTAACCATTGAGTTGGAAGAAGTGTATTTCTTAATTGGCCTCTCGAAGAGAGGGGTTCCCATATATTTTTTCGGGCAGAGGGCGCTACCTGAACAAGTGGGTGTGTATCTGGCACGTCACCGCGTTCCAGGAGCAAGACTGGTAGGGGGTAGAATCCCTATCAAGGATATCTGAGAGCTACCCCTCCGGTCCATTTTGTTCGCCATCACGAGCGTGACGGGCAGTACTAGAGCACATCTGGCATCAAGATCGCAAGTGGATTATGGTGTATAGTGTTTGGAACCAACACTGTTCAACTGGAGTGCAGGGTTCCTTCAAAATGTGAAGGAACAGGTTTCACGGTGCAGGATGGGACAGAAACAATTTGGTTACGGGTCTTTTCTTGTCTCATTTTTCTTAGAGCGCATCCCCCAGATGCAGCCTCAGATATCACTAGCGGTGTGACCAGTGGATGAACCAAGGATGGAGAGGTGGACTATTTTGTCTCCGAGGCTAGTAGCGGAGTCAGAGTTCCATTTCATTGGCGATTTCTTTGCTTGGCTGAGACGACATTATCTCTGAATAGAAGATTTCCCGTATGCTGAGGTAGATTTTCGCGGGAGAATGGATTTGATTTTACCTGCGGGGGAAGACTGGGATGTGTCAGGTAAGAGACCGAGCCACCTTGTGTAGTTTTTGTTTTTTAGTTTTTTAATGTATATGTATTTTTTTAATTTGTTTTAATTTTTTTTGGGGGGGTATATAGAAGAGTTTCTAAAAGATGTATTGTTTTCAACATATAGACAAGGGAGAAGTGTGCCCGACCGATATACCGATACTAGGACGTCATGGGGGTGCTCCAGTTGTAGCAGATCTGGGAGTACCCGTGATAGGTCTATGGGAGGTTGAAAGAAACCTTCAAGGCCTCACGATGGGCATTCCTCCTCTACAGAGGGGAGAAGTGCCTCTACATCTGCAGAGGCACACTGTGGGAGTGCTAGAGAATGTCAATTCTCTACTGAGATGCGTAGTGCATGCAGTGATATGTTACTCACAACACAATGTAGTGCAGCGAGATTAGAGTCTCTTTGGTGATCATATTTTTGTATGCCTTGTCAGGCGATGTTGTAGGGGTTTAGAGACCCGACATTTTTCTCTTCTATATATTGTGATGTAATCAAAACATTTCAGTCACGCCATATATATATATATATATATATATATACAGTTCCGAGATTTTACAATGCCAAATGATTTGTACATGATGATGTCTATGATGTACAATTTTTCTTTCCTTAAGTCTTATATGTGGGCGAGATACCAATCCATGATGTAATTATTTAACGAATCCGAAACACTATTAAGTTTTCCTGGAATGCGTTTATATTCAATGTAATGGAACATTCGATCAAGACGAAGAACTTGTAGGTGGAGACGTAGCAGGATAGGACTACGAATAACGTAGATACGGTTGAGTTGATAGACCATGAGTTGGGAGTCTAAGTAAACAATGATACGAGAGATACCTAGGGAGGAGGCTTGGGTCAACAGTCCGATGACAGCATGATATTATGCCATGTTGATGGTTGTTGGTCCTAAACAGATACCTCCTGAACTCACCACCTCGTCAAATTGGTAAATAACCCATGCTGCCGAAGCAATGTTCCGAGTATGTCAACTAGCGCCATCTGCAAACCCAAAAAAGATAGGAAAGGAAGACGTCATTTGGGTAGGAAAACACAAGCACAGTCATGAGTGGCAACTGTAAAGACTCGAGCACGCGAAAGAAATAGACACACCAAACTAAAATACAATAATGTACAAAGTACACATGCTGGGTAATCTAAGCATAGTACTTTTTAAGGTAAAGCCCATTTCGAGGCTCTCCTAGTGAAATTCCATCATGATCTACTAATTTGTAGGCGCCTCTGTATAGGGAATGATTTACAATGTAAGGATCGTGCCATAGAGGTTCTAACTTACCTGTCCCCAATTTATCATGAGCTTGGTCATAAACGAGGACTAAGTCTCCTTCTGCAAAAGTCTGAGGATGGACAGATTTGTCGTATTGACTCTTAATTCATTTCTGATGTGCCTCATTAATGAGAGCAACATCACGACGTGTTTCGTCCAGTTTGGATAGATACAAGAATCGTTCTTCTTCAGCAGAAGTATGGGGCAGGAGTTCTACTTTAAGTTTGAGTGATGGAATCTCACACTCGATCGGTAGAACGGCTTCGATGCCATACACCAACTGGAAAGGAGTAAATCCAGTTGAGGTTTTCACAGAAGTGCGATAAGCCCAGAGAGCGGAGAAAAGTTGTAGATGCCACGATGTCTTGTTTACCCCTACCATGCGTTGAATCATGGTTTTTAGGACTTTGTTGATGGCCTCAACTTGTCCGTTGGCTTGAGCATAGTAAGGGGATGAGTTTTCATGGCGAAAACCCAATTTGACATGAAGTTCGCTCATCATATGGTTCTTGAAGTGTGCATCGTGATCAGTGAAAATGGCACATGGTACACCAAAATGAGTTATGATGTGGTTGAAAAGAAACAGAGTTGCGGTACGACCATCGTTCAGGAAGGTAGGCATAGCCTCAGCCCATTTGGTAAAGTAGTCGATGGCGACGATTATATAACCATGCCCCCCGACTGAGGTAGGCTTACACTACAGAAATAGATACCCCACTTGGAAAAGGGGCCAATGGCGATAATGGGGTGTAGCACAGTAGGGTGGGTGCGTGCCTTCTTGTTAAAGACTTGGCAGGGTGGGAATTTTTTGACGGCCTCGATGCAATCTTTGAAAATCGAGGGCCAAAAGTAGCCGACACATAGGATTTTTTGGGTTGTGGCCATCCCAGAAAGGTGACTGCCACAGGCACTGAGGTGATAAACATTCAGAACGTGTTCAACCTCCTCTTGAATTAGACATCGTTGAAGGATAGTGTCAATACCATGGCGATATAAGGTGTCGTCGATGATAAGATAACAACGAGAGTGGTGACGAATACGTTGACGCTCTTCACGATAAATGTTAGGTTGAAAACATTGGGTTTGAAGGTAAAGGAGGATATCTCCATACCAAGGATCAGAGGTGTTGATGAGGAAAAGAGATTCATCGGGGAGAGAATCTCTAGGTTTGATGTCTTCATCGGCATGAACGAGAGAACAGATAAGCTCTGAAAACACTAGGGAATTTTTGGCTTTGGACTTCGTAAATTCGAGATCGAATTCCTGAAGGATAACAATCCATTTAGAATATTTTCCCCCAAGTACTTGACGTGTCAGGACGTGGTACATGGGGTTGGAGTCCGCAATCACCATGGTGGTGCATAATCAGATGTAGTGGCAGAATCTCTAGACAGCGATGACGGCAGCCAGAGCCAGTTTCTCGACATGTGAATATCGGAGTTCAGGTCCAGATAGACTCTTGCTCAGGTAATAAATCACATGTTCTTCACCGTTGGGGTCCTCTTGAACTAACACCATCGCAATAGTGGAAGTGGAGGCAGCTAAGTAAAGGATATAGTCCTTTGTATACTCCAGAGGGTGCCACAAAGGTGCGTGGGTTAAGGCGTTCTTGAGAGCATCAAATGACCATTGGGCAGTGTCATCCGAGATGAAAGGGGTTTTTTTCTGCAGTAACCGCATGAATCCTTTAGTGATCTCAGCATAGTTGCAGATGAAACGGCGAAGGAAGTTTGCTTTGCCTTGCAAACTTTGGAGTTGGGTTAAATTGGTAGGTGGGGGTAAGGCTAGAATGGCCTTAATCTTTAAGAGATCCACCCTGATCTCGTCTTTGGAGACAACGAAACTGAGGAGTCGACCAGATTCGACAACAAAAATGCACTTATGTGGGTTCAAGCGAATACGGTAGAACCGACATCGAAGAAAAATCGCCCGTAAGTAATCAATGTGATCAGAATGATTGGATGAGTGGGCGGGTAAGTCATCGAGGTAAGGCTCTGCGATATGCTTGATATCATGGAAAACATACGACATGGCTCCCTGGAAAGTAGCACCAACATTTTTAAGGCCAAAAGGTAGCTTTCAATAGGTGAAATTTTCCCATGGGAAGATAAAGGCTGTCTTATGTTGATCAGCAGGTAAGATTTCAATCTAGTTATACCCAGAAAATCCATCCATGAAAGAGAATATTATGCTTCCTACGAAATTATCGATGATTTGGTAGATGAAAGGCGTAGGGTAGTTGTCCTTGGGACAAGATTTGTTGAGATCCCGATAGTCAACACAAACACGGATGGTCCCTTGCTCTTTGGCAACCAGAACAAGGTTGGAGACCCATTCTGTGAAAGGGATGGGATAGATAAAGCCAGATTTTAGAATTTTCTCAACTGCTGCCTTTATAGCTGCAATTTTATTGGGATGAACCAAGTGAAGCTTTTGACGAACAGGTTTCGCGTCAGGGTAAGTCTTTATTTCATGTACGACGATTGAAGGGTCGATCCCTGGCATTTCCTCGTAGCTCCATGTGAAGACATCGCACAATTCTTTAAACAAAGCGGTGTAAGAGACCACTTCTCCGGGTGTGCAATTGGCACCAAGGTTAATGTTTTCCATGACACCTTCTTTGATCGAAATTTCAATAATGATCATAGTAGAGATGTTACCCATATTCCCCTCAGAGAGAGTATCTTGTGTGAGGATAGGAGATTGCGGAGCATCGATAACATCGAGAGGGAATACAGAGTGTATGTCTTGGTGAATTTATTCCAAAGGCGGAAGAAAAGAGGATCGATGATGGTTATCATCCCAAGGTAGATCATCAATGCTAAGCATTTCCATAATAGATTCATCAGAAGGGAAAATTTGGGAAATGTAATCGACAACAGACGATAGGGAATCCAACCATGAGGGCATCGAGTAGGCATCAGGTGCCAATAAATGTGGGTTGTTTGGAGAGGGAGAGGCAGATTGAATAGTTATGTATGCGGCCTCGGCTGGGCTGAGTGGCATGGTGTCACCGAGCACATCGAATTCCAGAGGACTAGGTACAATCCAAGGATCAGATGATTCCAGGGATTGATAAGGCATAGTCGAGATCATATTGATGGTGGAAATATGATGCGCGGTAGGTGGAAGTGGTGTAGGGAAAGTACCCATAAGGCTAGAATCTTTTAACAATCCAACACCAACGCTTTCATACGTAACTGGGTGGTCTCCCAAAAAAGGAATGTTGTTGGTGACAGGGACGCGAGCGTCAGGTGTACATAAATCAAGTTGATTGATAGTGAGAATTTTTCCTTGATGGGGGAATTGTACACATCGAAACACTAACGAGGCGATGACATTCATAGTGTAGAACCAACTTCTTCCAAGTAGTAGGTTGTAATCAAGGGGGGCATCGACCACCTCGACATCAACGGTAACAGTTTTTCCGCCCAACTGAACGGCTAAGGATTGTAATAATCTGTGAGGATGAAAAACTCATCCATCGAAAGCGCGTAATATTGTAGGGTATTTGTTAAGGGTAGGTGATTTTAAGCATTTCCAACAAGCTAAAGACATGACACAAGTAGAGGCTCCCTCATCCAAGATAGTTCGGTGGATTTGTTGATTGTGAACAACAACATCGATTTGAAAAGCTAGCTGGTGGGAGAGTCATGGTTGATGATCATCCAGGTTAAACGTGAGATTATTTGATGACTCAAGATCGAAAGCGCCGATAGCAGCTAAGAGCGTTCTACGTTGTCTTGGATAGTGTTGTAGAACTTCCAAGGCAGACATAGCACACGGTGCTTGAGCCAAATCTTCAACAATGTTGTAGTTTTGGGCAGCCCGTGAATTAGGATTGAAGGTAGATTTCTAGATGGTGCTCTTAGGAGGGCATAAGATAGAGTCAAACAAAGCTTTCTCAATCTGAAGTGGCTCAGATGGAGGGTTGGCAGATGGAGGACTAACGAAAGATGGTAACGAGTCTGGTACGGAACCATTAGTAGTCTTCGGCTTATCAGGTTTAGCTGGTGTGTCATATGTTGCAGAGCGAGTGGTCAAATTAACCCCGTTAAACATGTAAATGTGGGCGCTTGTCGAGGCCTCCTCATGGGATTGGTTGGAACTGCCCCCTGCGGTGGGGGTTTGGGCAACCAAAGATTGCTGCTGTGGAAAAGGTTGAGTAAGCACAACGAGTTGTGAATTTCCCTTGAAAATATTGGCCACTTCATCGCGATGTGGACAGTCTCGAGTGTAGTGATCGTCACCACAAATGAGACATGGGAATTTTGGTTTTCGTTGTGGTTGTTTTCTGGCAGCAGGAGTTTGCAGTTGATTTTTTGGTTGTTCGTTGTTGTTCTTTTTCTTTGGTTTATTTCTCTCTTTCTTATTTCCCCCAAGTTGTCGTGAAGGGGTCGATTGGACCATATTCACCTCAGAGACCTGAGTTTGAGGGGGGGTGGAAGAGGGTGCAGTCGTGCTGGGAGAAGCCATCGAAGCGGGCTGCTCAGTTGTTCCAATCGACTGGGAAGTAGATTAGGTTTTGACAGAGCTAATAACTCCATCCGCGTGCGAGGCAGACGATGGTTTGGATGGATCATTAGTGGCACGGGTAGCATTCAGTATCAACTCGTACAGAGTACCAGACTGCGAATAGACCAAGTCTAAGTACTGAGCTCGAGAAATAGCTTCTTCCTCGGTGACTACACCACCCATGGAAACATCAAGAGCGATCTGGGGTAACAATGATTTAGTGAACCATTCCGCCAATAATTGGTCAGGAATGATTGTTTTGATTAGCCTTCGTCGTCTTCTCCATTCATGAATATGATCGGATATGTGTACGGAGGTTGTCTGATGAAGGGAGGTCAATAGTTTAGTACCCGTCTCGTATCGAATGGGTAGTTGGAAGTGTGTGAGGAAGGACATGGCGAGGGAGTTGAAATCATGAAACGAGGCACGTGGTAGTTCAATATACCATTTCTCTACGGAACCCATAAGCATTCATTGGAAAAGATGAAAACGTATAAAATCATCCATGAGGGAGTTGGATGAACACCACAAATGGAAAGTCATCACGTGGTTGTTTGGGTCTTCTCCGGACTTTCCTTTGAATTTTGGGATATCAGAAGGAAGTTTAGCTGGAATAGTTGGCCAAACTGGAGAATGATAAATAGGATCATTCGTTAACCGAGACAAGTCTGGAAGGTCCAGGGTTGCTAGAAAAGGTAGTTGTCGGTTAACCTATGGCCAATGTTGGTGCGGCATGGGGACACCAGTAGGGCCAATCACTGGATTATGCAGATAATTGTAACTAGTGGGTCGTCTTGTATGAGGTTGGTGTTGACCAGGGTACACAAGATTTGAGGTGTTTTGAGAAACATGTGCGAGCGGAGGATAACCGGATGGGTTTTGAGGATTATAGGCTGGATTCGACATTTGTCCATAAGAGGGTTGTTGTGGAGCTTGAGAATTGTGCCCTGCTGAGAACTGTGGTTTTCCTAGAAAAGGGACGTTCCATGGATTAGGTGTGGAAGACACATTTTTTCCATACAATTGATGGTAGACTCTGGATTGAGGCTGCCCCCTAGCATGAGGGTTCCCCCCAAATGGAATTTGTCCTCCGGTGGGAGGATGCCCCCCAGCTTGAGGTAGAGTTCCTAGAATTTGAAAACCAGACGTAAATGACTGACCAGTATTGCTGAATGGGTTAAGACCACCAAGACTGGTCCCTCCGGGTTGTTGGATAGGTATGGAACTTCCCGGAATAACTTTGGTAGTAGTGGCAGTGGTAAGATTAAGTTATTTGTACCCAAAAGGGAGTGATGATGTATGTCTTGGTGTTACTGGTGTGCCAATAGTAGCTTGTCTAACCACTGCATTCCCGGTGGGAATAGTTGGAATGTGAGGGACCATTGTAGAATGGGTTGTCTGGAGAGGAGAAGTAGACCTTGGGCCAACAGACGATGTGTTCGGACCAATGGATGGTGTGGCTGTAAAGATGGTGGTACCGGTAAAATGGTTTAGGGGTACGGTGTAGGTGATAGGTGCATCAGCACCCATCGCTGTTCCATAAAGATCCCGCACCATGCGCGGTGGAATTCGAACAATGTCTGCAATACAAAAGGGGTCATCGGCTAAAGGGTTTGAACGAGACCCAGCTGGAATGTTAGAAGGATTAACAACGATAAATTCACCAACTGAATTCAGTTGGAGGACACATCGTTTATATCCCTCCAGAATGCGGAAAGCTTCCGGAGACTCTAAAACAATTCAGAAACTCTCTAAAGGATTGGGAACTCCTTCTTGGGAAGTTGTGGTATCTTGAACCTTTCTCTGTTGAGGATATTCCTCCGTAGAATGAGGGGGTAAAGGAGTGTTCCCTTCCATATTTTCTGGAGGAAGTCCCTGTAGCCTCTGCGAACGGTGTGGAGGGTCGATGTTGGTGAAAAAGAGTCAGCAAAAAAGATCTATGGCCAACTACCGAGAAGAAACAACATACGCTAATAAAATCTAAGAATCACAACCAAGCAAACAGGGCCTTCTCTCGATGACTGTACTAGTTGGTGATGAAATCCAACGTCGCGTGATCAAGTCAAGAAGGGGTGGGGATATGGTGGAACAATTACAATGGCGACCTACTTAATGGGCTTACGCCTTGGTGCAAGCTTCCACGTAGTAATTGTGGATTTACCCTCCAAGGAGCTCGAGTGAGTTTGACCAATGTCTGCTCCAGGTACAATGAGACTTCCCTTCACTATCACCTTGTGTAAGACCCTAAATATTATGGCCAGTAAGGTTACCAAATCGCAGTCAGCCCCTGGGCGGGTACAGTCGACAGTCTGATCCGAACGTACAGGCAGGGTATCTAGCCCGAAATCAACTAAAAGGCTTCCACACAGTAATTGTGGATTTACCTTTAAGCGATCCCCATAATAAGATCTGAACACCACAATCAGTTAAACCACGGAGGGATAATCTCCATAGCTCACCCGGATGTGACCTCGTGTGTAACCCCTGTGTGAGAGGGGGATCCTAGGAAGACTTATACGATAATTGGATTTGACTCTCCCTAACTCAGGATGCTAGTGTTTGTTTTGGAAACTTTGGAGAGTTATGCTCACAACCTAATCCAAAGTACTAATCCTAGTTTACTATTGGTGGAGGATCCTAGAAAAAAAAATGTTCCAAATAATTTTAATTAGCGTTCATTTTATAGTTGTTCTTTACTCAAAAGGGGTGCATGGAAGTGAAACGGATGGAATTATGACTCAGTCCCAAAAATTCATCAAAGATGATAAGTAGCCATTTCTTTTCGATGAACATCTATCTAAGGGAGAGAGAGAGTTCTTTTCACTAACAAGCGCTAATAAGGAATGTCCCCAAACAATTTTTTCTTCAAATCAAATCCCAATGTGATGCTAAAACTTTTGAAAGGCCTTCTAATATGAAAAATCAATTATGAAAATGTTTCTTTATTGTTTGTATATGAAGAATGATTAATTCAAAACAATGCTCGTCTTGCTAATTATCTTTTTGGATCAATGAAAATCAGACTAACACAAGAAAGAATCGTACAAACAATACACCCTCTCATTGTGATTAAAACAAGAAGCGAAAGAAAATAAACAATCAAGGAAAAATAAAAAACTTCACACCAAAAGAAATGTCGAAGAACAATGACCTTAACTAAAACCAAATGAAAATATATGTAGGCTACCTTCACCAGAGTTTTTCGTTCGGTCATAAAAGGAGAGAAAGACAATGCATGGGTTCCAAACTCCAAATGATAGAAAAAATCAACAAAAATAGTGAAGAAGGCTACAAAATCCAAAAAGAAATATGTTTGTTCTTCAAAAAGGCAGATGTCAAAGATGGAAAGGAAGAAGCATTGACTCACAAGGTGACTCAACAAGAGAAACACAGAGGTAAAACCCTGGAAAAAAAACAATTCTGGAAGGCTTTTTGGCCAAAAAGAGGGCCGACGCTCTATTGTCAAGGACAAGGAGCATTATAGCGCTCTGTGTAAGGCACTCAGGGAGCGCTGACACTCTGTTAACATAGGGACACGAACGCCAGGTTCAAAAATCTTTAAAAAATGTCAAAAATCCAAAAATTGCAGTTTAGTCTCGACAATCAAGCTGAGTGTGATGGGGTAGAGAGTCAATCAGCTCATGAAATCAATCAAAAGAGGAGTGAACTAGGTCTGAAAATAATCAAGGGGTAAGACAAGGTCTATGAGGAGAAATCAAAACAAGAAGTTTCGATTTGAGGACTCCCCAGTGGAGTCACCAGTTTCTGTTGTAGGAAAATCTCCCTACGGACAGGTAGATCGACTCAAAGAGCTACACCCTAACTCTAAGATAGAAAATGGTTAACGTGGAAACTGAATTCCTTTCAAATCTATACAAACTAATACATGATAAGAACAAAGAATAACAGTACCTCTTTATCGACGTTTGTCCCTGCACGCTCCAAGTCGAGCTCCAAACTCTCACTCATCACTGAGTCCTGTAGACAAACAAAGTATGACCACTTCCTACTCTATTGATATTAGATTGAAAATAGATCTATCTATCAATGATAAGTTCATGTAAGATCAGACACAAACTAGAAAGAAACAGGCCAAGCGTGTCATATTAGTGAGAATAACGACAACAGTACTTACAATCGTAGATGCGAATGAGACAGCTTCATCAAGTCCCCTTCATCTAACCCTTGCTCGAAAGATCCATGACCTGGATGATAGCAGCTTCACTGATCACTCTCCTTTGGCTGACTGTGTGTTTCCTATGAGATCATAGGTTTCATGCTAGCAATTCTTCCTCCCCTCTCACCATCATAGAGCCTGCTTATATAGGTTAAGAGAGGCTTAACCTCTTGAGGTATCTTTAGGGTAGGTTGAGGAATTCCCTCCTCAGATCAAGGATCTTCTGATTGAACCAAGAATTCGAATGCAACTGCCTTCCAAACTTGAAATATCCTTCCCTTATTCTCCTCAATGGGCCAACCACTGCCCAGATTAGACAACGCTCCCTCAAAAGGGGCATCAGGGCGCTATAGCACTCCCTAGGAAGCTTGAGGGGAGCGCCAGTGCTCCAAGGATGGATAACACTCCTTCAGAGGGGTATTAGGGCGTTATAACACTCCCTAAGACTTTATAGGGGAGTGTCATTGCTCCTAAGGCTGATGAAGAGGAGCACTCACCTCCCAAACCCTTCTTTAAGAGCTCCTTTCAGGTGATAAGAGGCCCTTGACTTCAGTAGATCATTCTCTTTCCTCCAATTCAAGTGTCTGAGGCATATTAAGTGTCTCCTTGGTGTCTTCGTCATGGAAATATGTTTTGTTTGATGTTTGCGACACTTGTGAACAACATGCGACACTTGTGACAGGTGTAAGGAACATGCGACACTTATGACAGTTGAGAGGAACATGCGACACTTATCCAATTGAGTAATATTGATGTGTAACAAGGGGAAAGCCACTTCTTTCCTAAAATATAAGTTGACCATGGTATATAAATGGATTCATTCAAATCCATACTTGGAGGGGGGGATGCATAAGATCTGGAAAATGAATATAAAAAACTTATATTTTTAGGCTTTGTAGTACTTAAAAGCCTATTTTATAACATGAAATAAATTGTTTACCTAGTGTCTTTACTTGTAGGGGCCTCCATTTTGGTAAAATATTTCCCTAGATAGGAATTCATAGGTGATGATGTCCCCATTGTTAGGAGTAGGATCATGGAACAATAATACACACACACACACAAATAAAACATAGAAGAACATAATACAAGAGAGACACCAATATACATGGTTCACCCGATATGTGCTATATCCATAGAGAAACAACCAATCATTCCTTTATTCCATCTGAAAAAATGAATGGAAAAAACCTACAACACATCTGTTTCAAACTCCTCTTAACTCTCTCATATCCTCCTCTCTCAGTCACAATGCTCTCTCTCACCATACATAGCCATAATACAATTCCCTCATAAAAAAAGGGTTTTCTTATAGGGAAAAATGGTGTTGATACTAAGAAGGGGGTGAATCAATATCAAGTACAATTTGAAAAAAAAATCAACTTATACTTCAACTAGATCATATATTCAATTATATCCAATGAGCAATGAAAAATAGTCGACGAGTTACACCAATACACCACAATACACCATGCACAATATATGAGAAACAATCAATAGTTATTGTTCAAGGAAAGTAATGACTTCCAAGAGAAGCTAAAGATTCCAAATATAAAGGGAGGGATAAACCTACAAAAGGAAGATACAATCCTCCAATATCAAGAGAGGTTTGATCTCTCCATCCTTTCCCCCTCCTTCGACCCAATAATATATGAGAGATAATAAAACTTTACATTAAATCATCACCATCAACCAACCATCACATTGAACCTCATAATGCTTCCTGAGACTTCTTCAACTTCTACAATTCTTCAATTTTTGGAATACTATGATGCTATAGACAATATTACTCAATGTATTATCTGAAAATCCTCCAAGTTTCACTCATTGAATCTTCCCCAAAAAGAATTTATAGAGAGAATGGTAGAACTTATTCAATTCTAGTTTATTCAGGAGAGCGAACTTGTACAGAATGCCCCGTGCTCAATATCTAACATCAGATTCTGAAATTCGTACACAAGCAACTAAAGACCATACTCTTTCCAATTAAATTGGTCTCACTTCATTTGGATTCTCTATGAATAATTTCCGACTGTTTTACCTAGAACACCTGTTTATGACTTAGAACACATCACCAAAAGACTTCATCCCCCGTTGAAATCCAACCTTATTTACTTCAAGTTTACTATAAAATTTGAATTGTGTATATAAAATGAATGTATAATGATATGTATTTATACCCTTTATGTCACTTCCTTTTGAAATTAGGGCCGACTTGGCACTTTATTATTTTGCAATTCTTTTCTTTAATTATATTCCGGGCCTACGTGTACTTCCTTCTTCAATTCATTTGTTATATTCAAAAAATTATTTCTTCTCAACCATGAGGATCCACGTGACGTGCCACCTACCACCGTAAACAACATAATGCATAATATACATCCATGGGTGTTGTTTCTGCATGTGCACTGTCCTTCATGTCCAAATAACTTCATCAATCTTACGGTTCAAAACCAATGACTAGGGTTGACATCAATGACAACAACCAATATTCCAACAATATCCCCCTTTGTCATTGATGGCAACACTCATGCTCCCCCTATCATCATGATCCCAATTTCTCTCCCCCTTTGACATCAATGGAAAAGGGTAGGGTTTCTCCCCCTGAGTTCAATGGCATAAGGTGACCTTCTTCTTTGGGGCTTCTCCCCCTGAACAAGTGGCATTCAATAACACTTCATTTTTATGCTCTCTTTCTTCCTTGGAGATTTTTCATGGATTTAGGACGTATATGTTACTTGGTATTCTTGTTGCAGTTGCAACAAGTCTTCCTAAACCTTCTTCTTTGATTTTTCATCTTTGTGAGTCAAATGTGAGAGTATATCCTTGATCACACATTTTACTAACACTGAGTAGATTATTCTTGAAGTCTTCAACCAATAGTACATTATTTGATTTTACATTTTTTCTTTCAAGATCTACTACACCTTTTCCAAGTATTTTGGCAGATGAGTCTTCTCCAAATGAAACATTTCCACCCTTTATCTTCAAGCTGATGAATTTGTCTTGATCCCCGGTCATGTGTGAAGAACATTCACTGGGTAAAATCATGAAAATGGATTACACTTTTGCTTGTTTTATGAGAAAAAAAGATGTATTTTCACAAGTTCTTCAAATTCCGGCATATGAAAGTATTTTTTTTATTTAGAATTTCACTTTACAGTAAAAACAAAAGTTGTGAAGAATTTCCAATGGATATTTCTCATTTTTTTTTTATCATGATTTGATATGCCAATTTGACAGTTGTTTAACAGTATGTTCCTTAAACATGAAAGGAATGATAATGAGTAACTTTTTTCTACAACAATGTATCTATTATTAAACTTATGTTTTTAAGAAATGGAATATACTGCAACAATCTATAGAGACTCTATTTTATTATGACTATAATTTTGAATCTAACAAATGAATATTAGAATTTCTAGAATTTTTTGAAGTTTACCAAGATGAAGATGTTGCATATTTTAAACACATGTTTTTCTACACCCTGTATCTATCTTAATTTTTACTAAAAACTAAAATCTAAATATACCCTTTTGAAGATAACAATTTAAAGATTATGAATATATGTTTTTCTAATTTTTTCACTATATATTTTTAGATATACCGATATTTCATTTCACCGAATTATAATGTCCGTTGAAAATATTATGAAGTGATTTTAAAAAAAAATAAAAAAAAATAGATAAAATTAAAGAGAATGAATAAAAATTATAGGAATTGAAAGTAGATTAAATTTTGGAAATGTTGGTGTCATTTTCGAAACCAAATTCTCAGTATTTGCAGGAGTCCACAACCTCCTAAGTTTAGGTAATCTTGGGGCAATTCTTTGGTTTTTGTTTTCAGTCCCAATTTCATGTTTTTGGCTGAAATAATCTTTTGGCTGAAACCTAGATTTTAACAGAATCCGTTAAAAATAAACGTTTCGGCCAAAAAGTCTTCGGGACAAAATATTCTTACCACATAATAAATAATTCATCCAAAAAACATTGTACAGGAATTTCGAGGGCATCATTCAATTTGATGTGCAAATTTTTGGCCGAAAAAATTCCTAGCAACATATTTTCGGCCGAAAAATTGTCGCTAAGAATTTTTGAGACCCTATTGTCACATAAGTGTTACCCATATTCATGATTTTATCCCATTGTCTATGTACCATTCACCTTCGTCTTTACATTCTTCAGCAGTCAATGAGATTCAACAATATTCATTGTTTGGAATCTCTTTCCTTCTCCATACTGTGGTTGGCATAGGGAGATTTGGAATTGGAGCATCTTCATACATACATCTGCAATCTTGTGCTTTGTGACCAAAATAATTACATCTGTAGCATACAATATTTGTGTCCATCAATGGGGAGAATGAATTATAACTTTTGTTGACAAATCCACGATTATATCCATATATTCTATTTACACCATTCATGTTTCTTGCATAGTTTTTCCTTTCATTGATTATGCAATTAATTGCCTTATATCCAAGATTTTTGCAAGTATAACAATGACAAAGAAATAAATTTTGATACCTGGGAGTAAGTTACCTTCTTTGTGATGTAGTCCATTTGTGTTCATGATCTACACTTCTATAGTTTCCTTTATACTGATTGCAGCTTCTTTTATTCTTGAAGGTAGGAGGTCTTCTTGGATATTCATCTCTTTTGTAATCATTCCTTGTTTCTGGTATCCTGGTCCACTTCTCATCAATTGTCTGTGTAGCTCTTTCTTCAACCTTGTTGTTGGTATTTTCATATTCTTTGTATGAATATTCAACCATGCATCCAAGATGTGTTAAGTCTTTTGGAACTTGAGAGTTTCTTAAGATCTTCCTCAATGAGACAACTTCTTGTTCAAGTTTCTCACAATCTTCTTATTTCTTCATTATTTGGACATTATTTACTTCTCCTATTCTTATTGCTTCTTCGAGTAGAGTTTTCAAGGAAATGGTTTCCTCTCTTAGTTCCTCAAAGTCTTCTAATAGTGTCTTCAATTTTACAACTATATTTTCACAACTACCCAATTCACTTCTTAGTTTTTTATGCGTGTTTTTGAGCTTGCTATTTTTGATCTCAACATGCTTCAATTTTTTAATATTCTCATCTTATTGTTGAATCATTTTTTCTTCATGATTTTATTCTTCTTCAGTGTCATCTCTTTCAATCCTTGGATAAGGACATTCAAATTCAACATGTCTTACTCCTTCACAATTAAAGAAAAATAACTGACCTCTATTTGCTTCTTTGAAATATGAGATGTTCTAATTTGCTTCAAATTCTTCTTCTTCTTCTTCTTCTTCTTCTGCTTCTTCCCTTGCATAAAGGTATTGTAGCTTGTCCCAAATATCTTTTGCTGATGCACATGATCCCAACTTGGATTTCACAGAATATGGAAATCCATCCAAGATGGTATCTATTTCTAATTTGTTGTTCCTTCTTGCTTCCTTATGAGATGCATTCTTTGGTTTCTTCAAAGCATTGTATTCTGAAGCAACTGAAAACCAAACATCTTCCCCAAGAGATTTCAAGTAAGTTTTCATTCTATTACTCCAATAATCAAAATTGCTTCCATCAAATGGTGGAATCCCATTTGGAATGTTGTCTTCCATTTCTACTTAGGATCTTCCTTCCATTTTTTAAACTGTACTGAAGTTAACCCCCTATGATAGCAATTGTTGACACAAAGAGGGGGTTGAGTCAGTATCAAGTACAATTTAAAAACTTTTTCAACTTATACTTCAAATAGATCATATATTCAATTATATATCTAATCAGAATTGAACAAAAGTAGAAGAGTTACACAAATACACCACAATACACCATGCACAATATATGAGAAACAATCAATAGTTATTGTTCAAGGGAAGTGATGACTTCCAAGGGAAGCTAGAACTTCCAAATATAAACGAAGGGATAAACCTTCAAAAAGAAGATACAATCCTTCAATATTAAGAGAGGGTTCACCTCTCCATCCTTGCCCCCTCCTTCCACCCAATAATATATGAGAGATAATAAAACTTTACATTAAATCATCACCATCAACCAACCATTGCATAGAACCTGATAATGCTTCCTCAAACTTCTTCAACTTCTACAATTCTTCATTTCTTGGAATAATATGATCCTTTAGATAATATTACTCAATGTATTCTCTGAAACTCCTCCAAGTTTTTCTCTTTGAATCCTCCCCAAAAAAAAATTATAGAGAGAATGGTAGACCTTATTCAATTCTGGTTTATTCAGGAGAGAGAAATTGTACAGAATGCCTCACACTCAATATTTAACATCAGATTCTGAAATTCACACACAAGAAACTATTGACTGTACTATTTCCAATGAAATTGGTCTCACAACATTTAAATTCTCTATGAAGAAGTTATGACTTTTTTACCTGGAACACCTGTTTATGACTTAGAACACATCACCAAAAAACTTCATCCTCCCTTGAAATGCAACATTCTTTACTTCATATTTCCTCTGAAATTTGACTTGTGTATATAAAATGAATGTATAATGATATGTATTTATACCCTTTATGTCACTTTCTTTTAACATTAGGGCCGACCTGACACTTTCTTATTTTGTAATTTTTTTCATTAATTATCTTCAGGGTCGATCTGTACTTCCTTCTTTAATTCAATTTGTCATATTCAAAATTTATTTATCCTCAACCATAAGGATTCACGTGACATGCCACCTACCACCATAAACAACATGATGTATACTATCAATCCATGGGTTTTGTATCTGCATGTACATTGTCCTTCATGTCCAAATACCTTCATCAATCTTTTGGTCCAAAACCAATGACTAGGGTTGACATCAATGACAACAACCAGTATTCCAACAAAAGGAACCAACATAAATTAAATCATCATGTGTATGAACTAATAATGAGAAATCCAAATTGACTACAAAATTATAATATTTTGGAAGAAAGTTTTCCAAAAATGTTATCTTCGAAGGCATTGCCCTCGAACCCCTACCAAGGGAGGCTCCTAAGAATTTTTACCACCCCCCATGGATCCCTTGACGACATTAGTTAGGGGGAAAACCCCTGCATAGACTCCCTTTAGGAATTGGGATCCAAATGTGGATGAAACAAGACCTCTAAATTAGAAAGATAACTAGGCCCAAGAACCATCATGCATTGCAAATGAACTTAAATTATGAAACTTTTATTATATTTCTATGTATTATATAGATCTACTTAGTTGGTATTTATTCCTAGCAGTTGACTTCCCTTTCCTTTGGATTTCTATTCTACTTGGTTTCTTATTAGGGTTAAACTTTTACTTTGGTTCTAGAAAAGGAGAAGTGATGGTCTATTTAATTTTTTTGTTATAGTAGTCTTCTCTTTCTATGATGGTATTCCAATCTATGTTAGTGTGTCCTTGTAGATTGAGGTGCCATCCTACAAGGTGTGCTTGTATATGGAACACCTATAATATATTGAGGACCACTGACATGGGGCCACATACACTATGTATCATGTATCTCCTACCTCAGAGCCTCATCATACTTGTGCTCCTTCTCAACCTATCTTACTAGCTTTTCAATAGGCCAAAAAAATTATCCAAGGATGTGATGAGTATGTGCACGATCTATCCGCTATCCTACCAATGTGTGGACAAAGCCTTACCAACCATGGATCTTCTGATGTCAAAGTGGCCTAGATACTAGGTTACTATTGATGAATGGTACATTGTACAACCCATGGAGACTGACTTTCTAATTACTATATGGGGTACATTCCCGCATGATCATGACTAGCTCCCCTCCATCCTCGGGTAGCTAGGATTAATGTTTAATGCTAATTTTTTAATAATCTCATGAATTTTTTTCGCAAACGGTGAGCACTTTGATAATATATTAGTATTTTGTCATAAGTCAACCTATTTTTTCAAATTGGACACTTGGGTGTTTTATCTATTACTAGACAATGATTATGCTTTATTTTACTCTACTTGTGAATGCTACTTAGGAACCACACTTTTGTTTTCCTTTTTTTACAAATTAATAACATTAGTAGTCAAAGGAATCTCTTTTCAATACAAAATAATTTGGAAGAACCAGTAGGAATCAATTATTGGTATGTAACAACACATTTAAATCGTGTGTATGCATAAATTCATTTTCAATATATATAAGCAAAAGTATACATAAAATTATAGCATAGACCACTACTCCTTACATGTATGTATGGATCAAAGATTTTTTTATGTATTTTAGCACAAGTGCTACTTAAAAGCTAAAATCATCAATCTCATAAATGCATATAACTGCGTTTTTATTGGTGAAGAGGCAATGCTCATAACTATACTAAAAACAATATTTCTCTTTATTACAACAACAACACCATTACCTTCAATAATACTAAAATGGTTGTTCTTTCTATTATCATTACCATTACTAAGATTTCATTATGCATAAGGAGATATACCACAAAAGGTGCTTAAAAATATGTAGTGCACCAATTATTTATAGTATATAATATGCATCAATAAATCTTAAATAGTGTTACATTGGTGCACCATACTATAAGATATCTACCATGGAAAATACCTCTGCTAAAATCTTTGACCACTTAGAATTTTTTAGGTATAATAAACCTCTACTAGAACTAATGCAAAGAACTTTTCTTTTTTTCTAACGGGTCTTTTAATAACATTTTCTTCATAATTTTGTAGAATCATATAACATTAAAAACCTTCGCTAATTGATATTTTCCTTATAATGTAATCATTAACAAGTGTGAGAGGTGTGGATATTATTGTAAGGAGGGAAAAAAATGAAGTTAAAACCTCTTCATTATAAACACACAATCATTGCTCCAATAATTATAGGAAGAAAAATTTGTAGAAAATTAACTCAACCCTTTAGATATATGGGGCAAAATGTATTAACCACCAAAAACATTCTAATAGTTAACAAAAATGAGTGATAACTCTAAACTAAAGTTAGAAGCAACCCAAAAAGGGACACAAATGAGTTTCTACAAAGAGAAGGCAACATAAAGTGATCAAGTTTGTAAACTCCAAAAGTTGAATGAAAGGAAATAAAGAATGTACCAAAAAAACTCTAATAGTCAACAAAAATGAGCGATAACTCTAAACTAAGGTTAGAAACAACCCGAAAATACAAACAAATGAGTTTCTACAAAGACAAGGCAAGGTGAGGTGATCAAGTTTGTAAATTCCAAAGGTTGAATGAAAGGAAATAAAGAATGTAGAAGAGAAATTGATGAAAAAACCTAAATTTTCAAGAATTTTCCATAGGAAGTATATGGGGTGAGGGCACAAGCCAAAGAGGCCCCATCAATGCATATAGGAGATCCTAATTTGTAGGAAAAAGTGGTTTTGGGGTGGAGATAAACACTGTATAACATCCATCCAAATTTTAAGAGATCTTGATTTGTAAGAGAAAAGGTGGTTTTGGTTGGACATAAATATACAAAAATCTTAGAGATTGCCAACATCTAGATTCAAGAACATTGATGGGTTACTCTCATACACACTCGTAAAGTTGTACATGTTAAAAGAGAAAAAAAGAAAGAACTCACTTGAGAAATTATTTGGGTTAATCCGTTCAATATTACAAAGAGATTATTTAGAGATATTATTTGGGACGATAGACATTAATCCATTCAATATTACAAAGAGATTATTTGGTGCTAGACATGTTAATCCATTTAATATTAAAAATCCTATAACGTTTGAAAAGGTTTTTTCAATTAAATGATGTACTGATCAATAGAGTGATTTATTACAAATATCACCAAGTAAATTATCTTTTTCTTTTCATAAGAAAATGTTCAATTGCCTAACTCGTCAAATGATCGTCAAATGTAATTACGAACTCGTAATTTTTATTGATATAAATTTAAAATTTAAGTCGTTGTTTTTTATAATAATGATTTTTTCTTTGATCGTTCCGTGTGATTCTTTATTGGAAAGATCGATGTTTTATCATACTATAAAAGTGGGTAAAGTTTGAGCCCATCTTTTTTCTAAAGTGGGAATGGCCTCCTTTATTTTAGAATAAAGAGCCACACAATTTCTCCGATTATTACAGCTATTACAAAATTGCGACTAATTATGTTTTCGTCTTCCTTATCTTCTTCCATTTCATAATGCTTTTAATGAACAAACAAACACCTCCAACATCAACAGAATGGAAACTCAGTGGCATTCTCAACGATATAGGTGTTGTTAAAAGCTAAGTTTTGAATTTTTTATTTTTTTCAGAGGATCTTGTGAAATAGATATTGGTGAAATTACCATTTTTTATTATTTAAATTGTATTTTTGAATGAATAAATAGATTCAACACCCTCAAAAACCAAGAACCACTCATACAAAATCAATCATTTAAATCTTGATTCCAACAAGTTTTGACAAAATTTCTGAAAGTTGAACAAAAAATATACCTATAAAAACTCTAAAAACTATACCAAAAGATAAACAATCTTTCGAACATATGGAACTGAATATTTTGCCAAAATCTACCAGGAAATTATAAGTTTGGACATGATTATATGAAATACATGTAGCTTATTAACTCCTTTCGAGTAACCATTAACGTGAATAAGATGATCGTGGGTGGCAGGTGCGGGGGGAGTCATCTATGATTTCGATGGACAAAAGGTAGCTCACTTTTCCTGGAGTTTGGGGAAAACAACCAACAATAGAGAAGAAACCCTAATAGAGTACATGGGGCTAAAACTAGCTCATGATCGAAGTATTCAAACTCTAACGATGTTAGGAGACTCTGAAATAGTCATAAATGATCTTTTGGGTCTCTCAACCTTAGATGTTCATCCTCCCAATGGCCTCTATTCACGAATAAACACCCTGAAACATCACTTCACCAGCTTACGCTTCTTTTATATCCTCCACGCTCAGAACACCGAGGTAGATAACCTAGCTAAAGATACAAAATCTCTAGAACAGAGCCATCTAGTCATCAATCAAGCCTCCTCTTATGACTAGTTTCCTTAACTACGCCAGTCCAAA
>JZKD02S0194064.1:68736-108299 GCA_000966675.3 Picea glauca | reverse complement strand
TAAAGCCGACATAATTAAAATAACATTAATAATCTAAATTACAACTAATGGCCTAAAGCCGACATAAATAAAATAGCATTACTAATCTAATATGCCCCAATTAAGGGGTAATGAGGCAATATTAGGGCTTAACACCAATCCTAAGGATTGAGGATCTGAATGAAGACTTTGTGGTGTGCACAGATGTATGCAAAGAAGGACTGCGAGGATTCCTTAGTTAGAATGGATTCATTATTTGTTATGAATCTAGAAAGTTGAAAGAGCATGAAAGGAACTATGCCACTCATGATTTGGACTTGGAATCCATAGTGCACAATGTAAAGAAATGGAGTCATTACCTCATGGGAAGGAGGTTTAAGCTGTGGACAAACCATAACAGTATGAAGTATTTTTTTTATTAGCCAACCTTGAATGCTAGACAGAGTAGGTGGTTGGAGTTTCTCTGTAAGTATGATTTTGATATCAAGAACATCAAAGGGAAGGAGAATAAAGTGGATGATGCACTCAACAGGAGAGTACACGAATTACATTCTACAACCATTATCATGTACTTAACTAATATTAAAAGCAACATTTTGGAGGTTACAAATATAGATTTGCAGTACAGGGATTTGGTAGAAAATCTATAGCAAGGTAAGATGCCACAGAAAGTGGAGATTTATAAATTGGAAATTGATGGAATACTTATGTACAATAACAAAATTTATGTACCTAATGTCTAGGATTTGAAACTTGCAATTTTGCATGAAATGCATAATGTGCCTTATGCAGGGAACCATGGATATCAGAAAACTATGGTAGTAGTCAAGAGCCATTATTTTTGGCCAGGTATGAAGAAAGAGATTGGAGAATACATTGCTATATGTATGGAGTGTCAGAAGGTTAAAGTTGAGCACAGACAACCAGCAGGGTTACTACAGCCTTTACCCATTCCTGAGTGGAAGTGGGAGGTAGTGAGAATGGATTTCATCATAGGATTGCCCATAACAGGCAAGAAACATGATTGAATCATGGGGGTATTGGACAAGCTTATGAAAGATGCTGATTTTATTCCATTACAGACTACTCACAAGGCAACATATGTTGCCAACATCTTTATGAAGGAAGTGGCATGATTTCACGGAATTCCCAAGACAATTGTGTCTGACAGAGACCTGAAATTTACCTCAAATTTATGGAAAAGGTTATTCAAGTGGTTCAGAACGAATCTGAACTTCAGTACAACATATCATCCTGAGTTGCATGGGAAGATAGAGTGGGTGAATCAATTAATAGAATACATACTAAGGATGTATGTGATGGACAAACCATCAAAGTGGGAAAACTACCTATAGTTGGTAGAATTTTCCTACAATAATTGGTATCAAGCATCATTGAAGATGAGTCCATTTGAATCACTTTATGGAAGAAAGTGTCATACTCCAGTAAGCTAGGATAATGCAGCTGACAGGGCAATATTTGGGCCAGAGTTGCTCAAGGAAATGGAGGAACAAATGCTAAAAATTAAGCAGAATTTAAAGGTTGCCCAAGACAGATAGAAGAGTTATGTTGATAAAAACAAAACCCAGGGAGAGTTTAATGTGGGTGATCATTTTTTCCTAAAAGTAAAATCCAATAGAAGTTCCCTGAAGCTGGGAAGTTGCTCCAAGTTAGCAACTAGATTTTGTGGGCCATTTGAAATCCTAGAAAGGATTGGGCTAGTTGCATATATGTTTGCATTACCTGCATCCATGACTATATATAACGTGTTTCATGTTTCATTGCTTAAGAAATATATACCTTATGCTAATCATGTAATTGATTAGAATGTGATTCAGGTGAAGCAAGAAGGTGCTCTACAAGTGCATCATGTGTGCATATTGGACCGAAAAAGAAAACAGCTCTGGAATCGAGCCATATGGATTGTCAAGGTCCAGTGGACCTCGTATGGTATTGAGGATGCGACATGGAAGAATGAGGATTCTATGTGGGAAGAATAACCATATCTTTTTGAATATTTTGAAAATCTTGTTGATGATGTGTGAAAGTTTCATTAAGGACTGTGAAAAAATAAGGGGAGGGGATTTTAATATCCCCAAGGATAAGCCCTGGTGTAATCATGTTTATGAATTTTAAATCATGTTTTATTGGTTGGTAAGTCGAGTATTGATAAGTTGGTAGGTTTATGTGTTTATTAGGCCAGAGAGCCTAAGTGTTAAAGGCCAGGAGCCTGTTTTTGTATATGTAATATGTAGAACATTAATAAAGATTAAACATCATTGCATGCAGACTGACCATGAAGAAAGAGTGATGGGGAACTAAGCTTGCACAGTGTGGGTAATGGAAAAGGGGATGAAAGTTTGGAAAGAGGGGCTAATATTAGGGGCTTAAGTCCTTGGAAATAATAATTTATTATTATTCCAAAATTGTGTGACAAACATGTTTTTATCCTAAGTTCTAGGAGAGGCAACGCACATAGCTCCAACGTGTGAAAAAAGGGAACCCATACTTGATGGAGTGCATGCAGCTTCATGGGCGACATGTGTCAGCGTAGGCACATGCAATTTAACCCAAGAATTGAGTCGTGACGAGGGTTCATCCTCCGTTCTGTCGTCGACTATTTGAAACCATGAATTTCATCTGATCTCTATATGCCTCATGCAGGTCTGAAACCCGAAGATTGAGATGTTTTCTTGAGAATTTGATACACCCTCTGTCCGAACCGTTGAGTCTGTGTTCGACCTTTGCGTGGATTCCTTGTCACACACACTAAAAAACAGTGGAAAAACCATGAATTGAGCTATGTCACATATGTGTCCTATGAGCCAAGCCTATCCTCTCTTGCAGAGTCGAGTCAGTACCTGAAATGTCTTTGGGTTTTTTCCTGTTGTGTTTCCTGAGTGGAAATGACCAATTGTTGTTCTTGTTATCCTCACTTTACGAGAATTGGGCTGAAGCTAGTTGAAGAAGTAGGTTGTCAATCTCGTAGTAGAATAGGTAGGTTGTCAGGCCTGTGAGCAACTCTCTGCAAGTGAGAAAGTCTGTTGGGAAGTTTTTTTCTCCCAGAGAGAGTCCAGCACCAACTACAGAGCTCTGAGAATTCCTGATCCAGCCTATTGACGAGACCCAAAGAGGGAGGTGAAGCACCAATGGACTGTACTTGTAAAGGTGTATACTCTCGTGTGGAATATGCATGTGGGGAATGAGAGTCCATGAGTAGTGGGCATGAGAAGGATGCTTGAGAGAATCCTTTCAGTTTCTCTGTGCATTTTTTGTGTAACCTCAGCCTAGTCTAGGATTCCCTTTCCTTGGGTGGAGCTTAGTCCCAGATCGAGGGTGACCCACTTTTGAGCATGATGAGAAGCGAGTTATAAGGCTGGGAGGTTCATGGAAGGTCTGTACATAGTTGGTAGAGTAACTACAGTTTCAAAGATAAGTATATGGATGTGTTTAATTTCAATTACAATACATGTCTATGATGCTTGCAATATTAATATGTATTCTTTTGTAATCATATTTACTATTAATTCCATTAATTATGTATGTTAGCAGTAATTATATGTTTACTCTGTTAATTCATTTAACTTCATTTAAATGCATACTATATAAGTGTTATTCCACATAGTATCATTTCCTGACAGTGGGGTTGATGGACGAGGATGTTACACCCGATGATCAACCACAAGCCTATGGAAACATCTATGTTTTCTCATCCTAAACGATGTCACTTCTGCTTATGGCTGATTATGGCTCCCTTTTCCCTCAAGGGAATGTCGTTTCAACATTCATGGTTGTTTCGACTATTTCCCAACTTCTTGGCTTGGTTCATCAGACCATTCAACCTTCAATCAGGTTAGTCTTTTTCCTCTATTCATTTCGTCCATGCTCTTCATTTATTCAACCTATGCTCAATTTGTTTTCTCGACACTTTCTTGTCTTCTCTGCTCCCTAGTCTCTGCACCAACATGTGGTGAAGGTGAAGAGCACACTGCTCTTGTCTGAATTGCATTTCAGAGGAGCTTCGAGAGAAGTTTTGAGAACTCCATAAAGATGTTCGGAGGGCGGAGGAGTGTACAGACACTCGTCATTGAGAACTTCAGCGAGAGAACAAGGGGATTTGTGAGGGATTGGTAGGCCTTCAAACACAGCTGCAGTAGTAGGAAACATTGACAATTTTCTTAAGGGGAGTTAATAGAAACATAAGACAACTTGGGGTTTTCACCCAACAATTGGAAAACCCATAGAAACCAGTGAACTCTGCTGGCACTCGAAAGTCTTGGATTCCCTCCTCTTTTCACTCAATAGCCAATAATGATCATCACTCGGTACCCTCATACCCAGGATATGCAGAACGCCACTATGCAGAGGCGAACCCAGCAGAGGCGAATCCAACAACTCGACAGGTGGAACAACAAGAAGATCCTGAGTTTTCTCTAAACCACTAACCAGGTCTCATATGAAATGGAAATTTTTGTTTCTTTTGAATATGTGTATCGCCATTTTTACATGGCAAAACTACAACACATATGGATTAGCTGATATAATTTTTATAGACATCCATCGACAATTAAGTTCTTTTGGAAGAAACAAAGGTTCTTACACCCTGCCATATGTAACTTTGAACTTTTTCTATTCTCTTTTTAATATAAAAACCTCCAACCATTTCTGTTAAAAACAATGTTAATAAGATGATCAATTCTGGACATATTCCATGTATTGTCAATCATAATACAATCATAAATTTGTGTCTCAATAATATCAATATACATCCATTTCATTGAGTTCCCAACAAAATTGTTAGGGTCCTAACCCACACATAGGTAGAACAATATATTCAGATGTAATAATGGTCAATATTAATAAGGCCTTTCAATAAAATAGAATAAATTGAATGTAAGAATACCTAATAGAAGCTTCCTCTTCTAGAAGGATCTTCCTCTAGATTCTTCTTTTGATAGACATATTTAGTATAAATAGGAGTCGAGGATATGAGAAACTTAGCTTGGATATTATTGTAATAGAGCTCTGTTCAACTGGAGGTTGGCCCCTCGAAGAGCCCCGTGAACATTTCTTTCAAAATCAAAGTGTTATTTCTGTTGTTATTCTTATATCATTTTAGTGTTGTTGTGGTGATTTTTCTGGATATATTGTTGTTAATTTTCCATTTCTAGCATTTTATTTATGTTTTGCATACTTTTTATATCTGGTATATTACAAGTGGTATCACGGAACTTTCCTCGGCATAAATTGCGGGTTAATTTTTTTTTCTAGGTTAGATACGTATTTCAACATCTTTAAGCCATAGAGATATGTCGTTACGTGCATAAACCCACGGTTGAGGAATTCATACACGCATGAAATATAAGTGGTACTTAAGTGCACATCTATTGGCCACCCTTGTAACCCCTGTTGGTACCCCCTCAAGTGGTATCGCATCCGAAAGAACCTATGTATAGATTGGCCTAGATTACCTGAATCCCTCTTTATATAAATCAAACAGCCTCCTGACTGCTATATTTCTACTGAGAACAACACTCGGAAAGATATTCTCTAGTACTACCTGGGTAGTCGAGTAGTAAGGCTAAGGGTACGGTATATCCTCCTTAGTTAGTTCCCTGAGATATTGGGTCGAGTAATACTATTGGACCCCGCACGTATATTAGAGAGTTATAGCATAGGGCAAACTCTTGTTTGTAGAACCCTTGAATACCTAACCCTTGGGGACAAAAACATTAACAAATTAAAACAGACAAGATCTCTTGTCTCACAACTGTGTTCGTGTTTCCAAATAACCACACATTTATTCTTGGTTAATCATTTGGGAATTTCATCACTGCAATGTTCTTTAGACCGGAGTATAACTCCACGGGTGTTAATAAAAAATAAAAAAAAATTCTGGAAATTTTTGCACCATTATTTGAGACCTATTCCATTGGATTCATCTCTTCACCATTATCACATTCATACAAATCATTTTTCATAAAAAAACATTATCCCACCCACCCCATTTCGGTTTCCTCATCATCATGGCCCATACCCATAGCCAAGACCTGGAAGCTCACTTCAATACCTTGCAATCTAGTTTCACCGAGACCCAAAAAGAAGTGAAACAACTCAGTGCCAATGTTTCATCCCTCAATACAACCATCTAGTACTCAATGGAGGAAATCAACAAGACCTTACTACCCAACTTGAATTTGTCATTTCGACGCTCTGCCCCAAGATGCATATCCCTATAGATAACCCTTTATTTGACCCACCTTCAGATACTAAAGCTGAGCATTCCTCTAACTTTCAGCCCCATCACTTTCAATGTTAACTACGCCTTCCACGGGTGGATGTGACCAAATTTGATGGCTCGGATCCCAGTAGTTGAGTAACCCAAATGGAACATTATTTCTCTTTATACGACATTACAGATGACTTGGCCAAACTCCAGTATGGTGTTCTCCATCCAGATCACGAGCGTTGGCAATGGTGGCAATGGAGAAAAACTTCTCGTCAAGGGTATATTGCTTGGACACAACTTGTGGAAGATATTTATGAATTCTTTGAAACTGACACCAGCGATTTGGGTTGTTTGACAAAGTTGAAACAAGAAGGAACAATGGAAGAATTTATAGCTTCTTTTGAGTACCTAGCTTTTCGGACAGAGGGAATGTCTGATGCCTTTTTGCGAGAGTGTTTTATCAGTGGCCTCAAGGATGATATTCAGGCCCATGTCCTCATTGCTAGGCCTCAGAGTTGGGTGGAGGCTACTAAAAGAGATAATAATGACAACATGTTGTATCTTCTCAAAAACAGAAACCCTCCTTTATCCCTCGCACCAAAATAGTAAATCCCACTACTCCCTCCGCTCCACTAATGATTGAAAAATTGACGAGGGCTCAAATGGCTAAATTCCAACTCAAAGGACTTTGTTATAATTGTGATGAAAAATATTTCTTGGGCCACAAGTGTAAGGAACAAAATCTTTTTATGGCCATCTCAGATGATATTTCAGAAGAGAATGTTGAAAATCCCCTTGTGTCTAAGTCACCTGAAACCACTGACATAACCCCTTTCTCGGATCCTCTCGAAGTAGAACTGGTCATTTCCCTAAATGCTCTCATTGGATTCTCTGCTCCTCACACACTCAAACACATCGGTCACATCAAGCATAGGAAGGTCATGATTCTAGTTGATAGTAGAAGCACCCATAATTTTATTCATCATCGCATTGCCCAAGAAACTCATTGCTACATCCATGCTGTCAATAATTTCCAAATACTGATTTCCAATAGTGGCTCCATGAAATGTTGAGGGCGTTGTGAAAATGTGTGTCTCCAAATTGGTGACCACCACCTCAAATATCATATGTTTTCTATCGACATGGGTGGTTGTGACATTCTGTTAGGTGCAGATTGGATAAGGAATTTAGGTCCCATTCTCATATGTTTTAAGGAATTAACCATGTAATTCAACCAACAGGGCCAACAATATAAGTTCCAAGGCATCACCGTTGGTTCACTTGAGATCATTAGTTTCCATCGCATGGAAAAGCTTCTCAAAAAAGGTCATTCTGGTGTTATTGCCCAACTCCATGCCATACAAGCAACATAGACACCCTCGATGCCACAAGACCTCCAATCCATCCTTTCTAAACATCAAGTGGTATTTTCCACTCCCCAGGGACTCCCTCCTTCCAGTGGTGTTCATGATCATTCCATTCCCCTTGTGTCGGGAAGCCTTCCTCCTAATATCCTTCTGTATCATCACCCCCTTTCCCCAAAAAATGAAATTGATAAAATGGTCCATGAAATCCTTAACACAGGCATTATCCTCCCTATTACAAGCCCTTATTCTTCTCCTGTTGTCATGTTCCTGAAGAAAGAAGGTTCTTGGCGAATGTGTCTGAACTTCCGTGCTCGCAACAAACTTACCATTAAAGACAAATTTCCCATCCCTGTCATTGATGACCTGTTGGATGAATTGAGTGGTGCCCAGTTCTTTACTAAACTCAATCTTGATTCTCACTACCACCAGATACGTATGAAAGAGGCAAACATTCCCAAGACTACCCTTAGAACTCATGAGGGCCACTATGATTTTTTGGTCATGCACTTTGGCTTGTGTAATGCCCCCTCCACCTTCCAAAGCCTCATGAATCATGTCTTCCATCCTTTTCTCTATCATTTTGTATTAGTTTTGTTTGATGATATCCTCATCTATAGAAAAATCTGGACAAACCATCTTGCCCATGTGGATCGATTTCTCCATCTACTCTCTTAGCACCAACTTTTCCTGAAACAGTCTAAATGTGCTTTTGGAACCTTAGAATTCAAGTACTTGGGTCATCTAGTTGGCAATGATGAAGTCAAGGTAGATCCTAAAAAGATTAAAGCTATGCAAGACTGACCTCACCCAAATACTTTCAAAAGTTTGCGTGGATTTTTGGGCTTAACAGGTTATTATTGCAAGTTTGTTAAGGATTATGGAAAGATTGCAGCACCTCTCAATCCACTCTTAAAAAATAACTCTTTCACTTGGACTCCAGCCGTTGCTCAAGATTTTCAAACCTTGAAGATGGCCATGTGCACCACTCCAGTCCTGGCCCTTCCTCATTTCACAAAGACCTTTGTCTTGGAATGTGATGCTTCAAGGAAAAAAATTGGTGTTGTCCTTATGCAAGTGGATCGGCCTTTGGCCTTTACCAGGAAAAAACTGTCTGAAATAAATCTGGGAAAATCAATCTATGAAAATAAAATATTTTCTATTGTGAATGTCATTGATCTGTGGTGCCCTTATCTATTGGGGAAATGCTTCCAAATTAAGACATACCATCAAAGCCTCAAGCATTTTATGGAACAATGCATTTCCTCCCCAGAGCAACACAAATGGGTGACCAAGCTCTTTGGAAATGATTATGAGATCATTTACAGAAAAGGCAAAGACAATGTGGTTGCGGATTCACTTTCTCGAATGTATGAAGATGACGGATCCCTTTCTTCTCTTTCCTTCATTTTACCAGATTGGCTCCAAGTCATCCGCCAAGAATGGCTACACAATCCCAAAAGTTCACAGTTGATCCAACAATTGCAGTCCAATGCTCCAACTTCCTTAGGGTACTCTTGGCTCCATGATGAGCTTCGATACAAAGTTCGTTTGTATTTAAGTAAACAATCCAAACTTAAATCCACAATACTTTATGAGCTTCATGCTACACCCATAGTTGGGCACTCCAGGTTTACCAAAACCTATGACAGGGTCAAACGCTCTTTTTTCTATGATGGCATGAAACAAGACATTCGTAATTTTGTAGTTGAATGTGATGTGTGTCAACGCAACAAGGGAAAAACAGTCAAATCTTCGGGCACACTACAACCTCTTCCGATTCCACATGCTATTTGGAGAGATATATCTATGGATTTTCTTACAGGCTTACCCAAATCGGGAAATAAATCAGTCATCATGGTGGTTGTTGTTCGCCTTTCCAAGTATGCTCATTTATGTTCTCTTCAATACTCATTTACAACATCCACAGTGGCTCAAATTTTCATGGATCAGGTCTTCAAGCTTCATGGCATGCTGCATTATATTGTTTCTGATCGTGACCCAACTTTCACCAACAATTTTTGGCAAGAACTGTTCAAGCTACAAGGCACCCAATTGCATCTCATCATAGCTTATCATCCCCAGACTGATGGTCAAACAGAAGTTGTCAATAAGTGTTTGGAAACCTTTTTGAGGTGTTTTGCCTCGGAAAAGAAAAATCAGTGGGCTCAATGGTTACCCCTAGCTGAATGGTTGTACAACACTTCATATCACCCAGCTACATTCATGACTCCTTTTGAAGCGGTATATGGAAAAAATCCACCTTCAGTTCTCTCATACTTATCTGGTGTCTCGAAGGTCGAGGCGATTGACCAAACGTTTACAGTTTGAGAGGCTATTCTTCGTACCCTCAAAGAGAATTTGGTCATGGCACAAAATCACATGAAGCAACAAGCAGATCAAGGTCACTCTGAACGCCAATTTGCTGAAGGGGATCAGGTGTTTTTTAGACTGCAACCTTACAAGCAAAATTCCCTCAAGGTCAAGCATTGTCAGAAGCTAGTGCCCAAATTTTATGGTCTTTATACCGTTCTCAAGTGTGTGGGACAAGTGGCCTATTAGTTAGCTTTGGCCAGTGATTTTAAGTTGCATCATGTTTTTCATGTTTCATGCTTAAAGAAGGTGATTGGAACTAAGTGCCAAATTCAAACCAACCTTCCTGAGTTAGCTGAAGAAGGATCCATTTGGCTACAACCACAAGAAGTTTTGGACCAGCATGAGTGTCGTCTGCGTTAGAGAACCATCAAGGAAGTGTTATTCCAGTGGAAAGATACAACTCCAACAGATGCCACTTGGGAACCAACTACCATTCTGTAGCAATTTCCACATCTCAAGCCTTAAGGACAAGGTTTTTTTTAAGAGGGCATACATGTTAGGGTCCTAACCCGCACATAGGTAGAACGATATATTCGGATGTAATAAAGGTCAATATTAATAAGGCCTTTCAATAAAATAAAATAAATGGAATGTAAGATCTAATAGAAGCTTCCGCTTCTGGAAGGATCTTCATCTAGATATTTATTTTGATAGACATATTTAGTATAAATAGGAGTTGAAAGTATGAGAACCCTAGCTTGGATATTATTGTAATAGAGCTATGCTCAACTGGAGGTTGCCCCCTCGAAGAGGCCCATGAACATTACTTTCAGAATCAAAGTGTTATTTTTGTTGTTATTCTTATATCATTTCAGTGCTATTGTGGTGATTGTTCTGGATATATTGTTGTTATTCTTCCATTTCTAGCATTTTATTTCTGTTCTGCATACTTTTTATATCTGGTATATTACAAAATTTTACAATGAATCATTGTAGAAATACATAGAGAAGATGAAATGACTCTTAGGAAGTCTAAGCAAAAAACTAACAATATTCTAATAGTAAAGAATACAAAACCAAGATTAAAACATCAATCACACAATTGAGTGATTTATGTGGAAACTCAATAAGGGAAAAACCATTGACAATGATAATCCATATTCTTATTATTCAAAGAAGAATTACAATAGCCAACCTAGGCATACAATCATCCTCTCCTATCATACACACAACGCACCTCATATTGAGTCCTCATTACACTCTACATTGCAGCCTCACCTATATGGATGTGCTCGTACTTACAACATCTCTCAAACAATTAGACAAACTGATTATAATAAGATCCATCAATTACACAAACTGTTAACATAAAAGTGGATGTATACAGATTCTATCTATAATTGCATGCATGTGCATGTTGAAAAATTAATTAACACACATTTTCCATAAAAAAAAATTATAAATTTTTTATTTTTTATAAAGTAAAAAAAACACACTAAATCAACAATCCATACAATGTATTTATGACAATTTTATATCTGCGTTAATGTTTTTTAAACAACCCATCTTAAACATAATGATTATCAATATAGAGCTTCTACTCTCACCATTCTTACCATTTAGTGAATCCATCTACATCCAACGCATATGGATTGAATTCGTTATTGATTAACTTGGCAAGTATGTATTATGTATTGTGAAAATTTTGACAAGTTGCAAAGAAAAAATATGCAATATACTTTAAAAATCATTGTGAAAAAGTTGACAACTTTTAGAAAAAAGATTCACAATATGTTCAGAAATAGAATATTATTATAACGGAACAGAAGCTGACATAATATGCAAAATACAGAGCCGTTCATGCCTTTTACACAGTGTTTACAACACCTCACTTTTATCTAACATGCATTTGTCCTATAATCAGGGTTGGAATTTGGTTACAGTTTTGCTGGTCTTTCTATATCGGGTTGGAATTTGGTTACAGTTTTGCTGGTCTTTCTATATCTTTCTGTTGTTTTTATATCTAAGTTTAATGAATTATGTATGGCAGTTTCAAAACTTTGACAAAGATTTTAACATAGTAAATAGGAAAACCTATATTAATAAACTAATACACTTAATAAACTAACACACAGTAAAAGTCTAAAAAAAGCATATTAAATATGTACTTTTAAATAATAACCTTTGTGATGATGTTTGGTTAAAAATTATAACCTTCAAAATTATAAAACCGCTCATGCAAGGTTCTTTATCAATAGTGACAGCTGTCAGAGAATTAAAACAATACCATTTCTTTGATAACTACCTGTTGGACAAAGAAAAAACTCTATGTCCCTCGTAATTATTAGACTAGAGATGGCCACATCGAACAAAGAAACATGGGATGCATTTTGACTAAAATGTTGATGAAAAATACAAATCAAATCCAATTTTTTTTTATATAGATAACAAAAACTTTAGTTTAAAAAATCAGCGATCCAAGAAATCTAAATCTCTTAAGGAGTTAAAAAAAACTTAAATTTCTTTTTAAATCCAATTAAGATTGAAAAGAGAAAGCTAAAAGGTTTGGAAAAAAAATCCAAAAATAGGAATAAGTTTAATTTTGAAAATATCTCACATTAACATTATAATCATAACTTGTTATGATGTTTTAAAAAAATCAAAAGTAAAAAACAAGATTATGAAACTAACTTGCCTCTTATTTATCATAGTTAATCAAAATTTTTAGCTATATTTAACTGATAAAATGATAAAATGTTTCTTGAGGAACATTTTCATCCTCAAATTTCAACTCTTCTCTAAACTAGAATTGTTTATTTCAATTCTAGTTTTTTCTAATTAAGAGCATATAAACCCATGTTAACTATACATACTGAATTAAAAATAGATGTTGGTGGATGTTGGAGTTATAGTCCCAACACTTTCCCTATTAAAAAAAAAGGTCCATGAAAAAAACAACTCTCACTTTCTAGTATAGGAGTACCTTTGACATTCATAAACATAAAGTACCTTCCCTCCTCCAGACCAAGTTATATGAGATTTCTTGTTTGTAGAATAAGTTTTTTTTAGTCTAATAATTTTAAAGTCTATAAAAGTATAAATATTCTATTTTTTTAGATTTGAACTTATAATTTTCAAAGATAAAACACATATTTTTAACATTTAAACAACCATGTCACCATGAAAATATATTAGCTAATAATAATATTATGAACAAAAACAAATCTAAAAAAACTATTATTCTGCGAAATCCAAACATCTGGAAACGCGCTGGGCCACTGAACGAAGGTTCGTTCAGAATCGTTAATATTAGAAATTATAATAAAGGACATATACAGGAACGGGAGGTTCCAGGCGCAGAGAGATGACACTGTCTGCAAATATTCATCTCAAACTGAATGAATGAAGTGGATATATGAAAGCAGTGTCAACTCATCCGCGCCAGAAACACAACACCGCCTCCTCTTCTTCTGAAGATGATATACCCACTGTATATGCATCCAGATATCCAAAATATATACACATTAGAATGCAGAGATCCGTCCCATTTTTATAACAAAACGAAATTAGTGCACCGACCTGAGAATTCACAGCCACCGGTCATTACGAGAATATTTGATGAATATTTTGGACTAAGCCTAGTCTTCGTCGACCAGACTATCTCATTGTACAGTGCTGTGTTGATTTGAATGGTTTTGTTTGGTTTGAATTTTAGTTGGATGTGAGAGTTGTGAAAATTGGAAAACTTTAGTTGTGAAAATTGGAAAAAGTTTAAATGTTTTAAGGTTTTTTTATTTAGTTTTAAATTTTAATAATTATTATTGAAATTTAGTTATGTAATTGTTGATATTGTTTAGTTTAAATTAAATTTTGAATATATAAATCTATTCAATGTTTTGATGAAGCTGAGTGTACAATTTTAATAGTTAAAATTTGTAATTTCAATATAATCTTTAAAAAAAATTAAAAAATTAACCTAATTTGAAATAAAACTGATTGAAAAAAAACTGTCTTTTATTTCCACACAAATTATGAATGAACATTTTATTCTTTCACTATTACTAATACTTATAACAATTTTGATAACACATCATACGACACAAATTATTAATATTTATAACATTTTTTGAACAAATCATTCAACAAGCCATTTATCAAAATAAATGTAGTTACTTTTTAAAAATCCATTCCTAATATGTTTTACATTGTGAAAACCGTCAATTTTGACTGGTAAAATGTTTTTGAAAATCCAAGCTGGATGTAAGGCTTCCAAGTTCAAAGGTACCACTAGACCATTGGGAAAGCAGTATGGAATATATATCTATGTTTGGAAAAATGTTAGAATACGATAGAAAAAAAATAATGGGACAATGATGTTTTACGTGGAATATATATATATATATATATATATATATATTTCAAGGTTGTTTGGAAAAATGTTGGAATACTATAGAAAAAAAATAATGGGACAATGATGTTTTACGAAACTTATGTATTAAAAAGTGCAAGATAATAAATAATATACTTAAACTTATATACTTAAACTTATAAAAGTAGATTAGTTTTACTAAAACATATGCTTGAATATTACAATACATGTTTTATTTTATTATTTTATTATATATGTCTTAATTTCTCTTGCTAAGAGAAGAGGGCAAATCACCTTTTATGACTAGCATTAGTAACCAAAATTTAACAAGGACTAGTTTTAACTTGTATTGAATTCATTATATATATACACACTTTTTCTATTTTGTTGAGTATTTCACATGGCACTTCATAAAAATTCTCATAGCAAGGATGTCTTGCTTGTATGTATACAAACATAGTTTCTGCAACAACATAAAATATTACTATAACAACATACATAGCTCATTGGAATCAAGTGATCATAAAATAGGTTAATTGGATCACAAATCTCAAGATTTGCAACATCACATGAGCGCCCTCCTCTGGCTTGCATTGGGACCCTAAAATAAGTTTTCCCCAGGTTGCCAATTTGTTTGATGGGGAACAAGTGGTAAGGCTTCCAAATATATCTACTATCCTCTTGAGGAAATGGTAAGGCTCTCAAATATTGACCTGGATTAAGATTATGATGAGCTTTTTCTTGCTAAAAGGGTATGTCAAACTGATAATCACTCCAAAATCTGGGCTATTAGGTTCCTACAGATGTGTCTTCATAAATGCTTGATGATATACATCATCGAAAGTCCCATATATCATTGGAATGTGTGCATGAGCTAGGTCCATACTAAGATAGCCCCCAAAGTAGTGGCCCACTTTCTAGACAAGAGCATCTGCCATGCATCTGGCACATCAATCACTATCACATCCATCTTGATATCAATGTGGGGGTATGGACCCAAGTATACCTATAGGTATTTGATAAGGCCATATACTTTGACTATCTTCAAATAAATATTGTACACATTTCTGTAAGGCCTTATTACTTTCAAACACAATTTTTTCATAAACTTCAAAGCCATCACATTTGTCGAGGCCATTGAATAAAGCACGTAGTTATTTAGCCACAAACCATTGAAGCCCAATGAGACCAAAAAAGGTGGGTTGTCATCCTTCTTATTTCCATGGTACATAGTATGTAATATCAGAGGTGGATCGTCAACCCCATCTTGAATTTTTAAAGCCTTGATCACCTCTCATCTTGCAGAGAGAATATTGCACATCTCAACCTTTGGGACAACCATGTTTATCTTTCCAAGCATACTCTAAAATCCAACACTCAACTCAACATATTCCTTCTTCTGAACATGTTGTGGAAGTAAAGATTCAATTAACGGTGGAGGAGGAGAAACTATGATAGCTAAGTTCAAACTGATGTATTGGGGGCCTTGTTCCTTCTTGTGTAAGTTAAAATTCTCTCCTCCTGATCCTTTCTTTGTATGCCTCACCCATTTGACTCAAGATCTCAATTATGGCCTATCTAACAGCCTTCTTCTTACTTTCCTCGATTTTCTCCCCAATAATATTGTCGCATTCTTTGAAATTCACCATGAAGGATATGTCAAGGAAATTCATTCAATCAACATGATTAGGATTCTCTTTGATCTAGGTGGACACCGACCAATACAATACATATCCATGACAACATTGACTAAGGATATGGCCACCAAAGATACAATGCGGATCCATACCTCCATGACATGAACTGATCACACCCACGAAAAATATATAGTGGAGCTACGAGATGACAAAACATAGCCACAAATCAATACAAAGTGGATCTATGTGACATTATATATTTCAGCATGCTCAAATGATATCTTGTGCATCCTGGGAAGAGAAGATAGCAGAGTGAACGCTCAACCCAGGGTCTTCTTCCCGATCTCGATGTGGTACAAATCTAGCCATGTGAATAGATTATTTGATGTCAAACATGGTAGAAAACACTTGATTATTGATCATTGAGGTAAATCGTTAACAGGTGCGAGGGAAATCACTAATGATTTCAATGAATCCCAAGGTACCCTCATACATTCCATCAAATGTGAATAAATCAGCTGAGGCCAAACATTTGTGAAATCATCTGATCATACGTCAATGATGTAAACCTGTTGTCAGAAGTGAGGATGCCTTCTATTGAGGCATGCAGGTCCCAAGGTACTAACTGGTTTATAATTCTAATTCTTGGATGATGTGTTGATGTCGACAAGAAAAGACTCATCGAAGGAGGTGCTTGATGTATACCCCATCATCGACATGAAACTGACACAGGAAAGTGATGTAAGAGGGTGAATCGAATGAGTATTGACCGATACATGAAATGGAAACTGGTAATACTGTAGATGGATGGTTTGAAGTGAAAATTCCATTAAACATTATGAGGCATGACAACTGACTTAGCAACATAGACTCGATGAGTACCAAGAATGTAATGTGACGATAGCAAGAGAACTCTTCATCTGGATGAAAAAGTATGGTGACACATGGAATTGGTATGACTCAGAGACAAGTAGATTAACCAATTGTAAGGAGAGACATAAATATGTACCATGTTCAAGGGCGACAACAAGTGCCATAAAATATTCCCAAAAAACTTGACCCACTTCCTTCAAATTCCACCCCCACCTAGATAGATGAGTACCTATTTCTTTTTTGACAAGATTGAGAAATATAACAGATGCCTGGTATATCTCAAGAAATGAGGGGTTCAATTCCCTCTACATATGTTTAATGAACCCAAGAAATGAGGGGTTCAGTCCCAGATGGGTCCTGGAGATTGGATTCACATAAGTCCTTTGATGCATAGTTTTATGAGGCCAAAGAAGGAAAAATCGATGATTTTTCATGTTTAAAGAGTCTGAAAATAACTTAAAGGAAAATCCATGCATGACATTTTCATAAATTTAGTCTCGCAAGCCAATAAAACGTATAAAACAATACAGGGGAGAAGTCTTCTAATAATGCCTAATTAGAGTATTCCTTTTTCATAATTAGTCTTGCAAGGTCAAAAAAGAGATAAAATACAACTCAAAAGATGCCCTTTCAAACCTTTTAATGAGTTTGAAAGGAAGAAATATCACTCGAAAATATTTTCATGTTTAGAGAGTCTGAAAAGAGATTAATGGAAACTCCAAGGGGTTCCTTTTTCATGTAACCTTTGCAAGTCTGAAAAAGCGATAAAATTATACTTGGACACATTCTCATGTATTTACGAGCACAAGAAAGAACAAATATTAATCTTGGAATTGGTTTCATTTTACACAATCTTGCAACAAAATTAAATTATCCTTGCAATTCCAAGGATAGTTTCATTTTTTAATGATCTTACCAGAGGGAGGAGAAACTATGCTTGTAGATTATATTTCATTTTTTAACAAGATTTTCATAGAGAAGAAAAACTATGCTTATATCTTTTGTTTCATTTTTTAACAAGCTTTCTACAGAGAAGAAAAACCATGCTCGTAACCTCTCCTTCATCATGCCTTCCAAGAATAAAATGCTCTCGAAGGAGCACATGTTGAGGGATAGACTCCATCCATGGATTCTAGGAGATCTTCGCTATATGGCATAAAAAAACTCCAAAAGGAATACAAGTCGACGAACTCAATAAGGGTAGGGATATCTGGCTCTAATATCCCTATCGAATAGATGACCATGTTAACTACCATGTCTAATTCAGGAGAAGGAAGATATTCTCTCTCATTTGGAGTTGAACTCATGGGACAGTTCATTACATAATTGACCCATGGCGGGAAGAACATTGTTGGCATGTATGGATCGTTCAGGGAAGGTGGATTATTTCCCATCATATGAGGGTCAATGAATTAAACTTGGTCAATCGTTACTATGTTTACATTGTGAGGGAAACATATCACTCTAAAGAGAGTGGAAACAAAATCTCTCATAACGTAGACATAGTCTTGCTCGAGGACCAATCTCAAATCCAAGGGGTCGTGAAATACCATCACATCAATGTAGACTATTTTTCATCCCAAATTAACTAGAAACTGAGGAAGAATCCCTAAAGGTTGACTAACTCTTATGTCAAAGGTTAACATATTCTGAGTAATGGACACAAGCTACGGGGAACGGGTTGGAAGAGATCTTACGAAAGAAGATATCTTATGAAAGAAGAGATATAGACTAACTCATCAACTAATGACAGGATGGGAGATATATTATGAATACCAGTTGGATTTTGAAGATTTTCCAAAATATAAGAAGCCTCTTCCATATGCGGGAAAAGGTGAGAGTGATTATCACCTTCACATAACATATGGGGAAATTTGATGGTTCTATTCTTCTTACCAACCTTAACGTCACTAGTTGACGTGGTCTCACCAACATGTCTAGCAGGGGATAATGACATGAAATACCACATTCATAATAACTTAGGGTGACCAGTGAAATCCCTTGGAAAGTGGTCACCCTTACAAAGTTTGCAAGAAAATTTGGGTTTAGGATTCTTCTTTTTATAATTGTTGATTTTAGCAACACTCCCGGTATGATTAACAATATTTGGTTGATCGGATCCAACATGACCTGATGCGGTTGGAGGATTGGTCTCTTTCTGATTCTTCTTCTTCTCCTTCTCTTCTTCTTCTTCTTCTCAACCTCACTACTAACTTTAGAGCTTTCACTAGGAGAAGAAGGAGAAAGGGAAGGAGAATTTATGAGTGAATAAGGAGAAAGGTTGACATGAGGTTGATTTTTGGGTGGTGCTCTTAAATACAAATCATTAGGTGCATTTGAAGCATCGAGAAAAGTTGATATCACCAGAGTTGGGAACAACCAAACTGATAACTTGATGGTGAGTCTCATAAGACTTAGCGTGGCAATGCATGGAGGAAAACCATTTCCAAAATAAGGAAAGGAAAAAGGTTCCCTGGGAAAATGGGTTCCTTCATTGGTACTCTTGGGAACTGATTCCATTGAGACTGAGTCAACCTAAGGCCCAATAGGGAATAGAAAAATTACACACTACAAATCTAAGAAGAAAACAATCAAACAAACCTTCCCACGATGAAACCACTAGTTGGTGATGAAATTCAACATCACAAGATCAATATAGGAAGGGATTGGGATAGAGTGGGTGGATCAGTTATGTTGGAAAGATTCTTAATGGAATCGTGCCTTGGTGCAAGTTCCCACATGGTTTTACCCGTGGGTTTACCCTCCAAGGACTCCAAGTGAGTATGACTAATGTCTAACCCAGGTACAGTGAATATTACCCTTCATTGTCACTTTCTGTATTAACCCTATAGATATAGGCCACCAAGGTTACCAACTCCCAGTCAGCCTCCGGAAAGTATAACAAGTCTCAAATTCCTCAAGAGAATTGAATGCAAGTGGACCAAAAGACTACTGAGGACCCCAAATAGATTCGGTATTCACGAAGCTCCAAGACCAAATGAAACCAGTTGTTTCTCAGGAAGAACCCCCAATATACAGTCTTTCTGCTACATGGGTTAAGATTTAGAAAGGAAATATTTTTTTGTCTCCCGCACGTGACCTAGTTTTTAACCCCTATGTGAGAGGGGCATCCCATCTATGCTTATACGAACAATTGGATTTACCACTTCCTAGAACAATATTCTACATATTTATGATTTCTTTGGAAATTTATCCTCACAGCTTATTCCAAATCCCTACACTTTAAGCTAATGTAGGTTTTCTACCAGATACTATAATGTGTCTCATCAATTTTATAAACAATTAATTTTAGGGATGTTGTTTACTGAAGGGTTTGAAAGTGAAACTTATGATTTTTTAGACTCAACTCCAAAAGAATATAAAATAATGAGATGAAAATCCTTTTCTTCAATGTATCCTACATAAGGGATGGAGAAGAGGTTAAACTTTCTTTAACAAAAACACTCAATTCCCAAATGCAATTTTTTAAATGCAATCCACTACACTACTGAAAATCAAGAATGTGACTATCTTCTTTGCTTGATTCTAATATATAAATAAAGCAGATGCAAACACTTTAACTCTTCATTACTTTCAATCAAAATTAAAGGGTCGAATGCAGATACAAAAGACACAAAGCAAAAAGGATTTCAAACAAAGAATCCACTCATAGGATAACAAAAACTGAAAGAAACAAGTATGATAACTCACACAATCAAGAACTCAACAATCGACAAGTATTCAAGGGATATAAGAAAGTTCATAGAAGAATCAAAAAATTCATAAGGAGAAAGATAAATCACTCAACTGTCTTGACAAAACGAGTAGCAAGAAAGAGAAATTAAATCTAGGTTTTGGTAAGCATAAAGTCTCAAATTATTCAAAAAGGAAATATTTGAAAAGTAACTTAATACCAACAAACCTTTACATACCTTTTCAATCAATCAGATAACTAGATACTTCATAAGAACCAAATAAAAACAAGAATAAACAAGGAGAATCAATATCACAATTTGGAAAAGGTTTCAAGAGAAAAAAAGACAATGAAAAGAGTGATAAGAAGCCATATCCTCAACCTAAACAAAGTCACAAGAAAAAGTACAGACTCTAGAAAAAATACCTCCAACAAAGGGCTGAGAAAAATAGGGAAGATTTTCATGGATCTACTCAAAACAAGAGAGAAGCACTCCCTAAAAAAAAGATACAGAGTGCTACAGTGCTCTCTAATAGACCACTGAGGAGATATGATTAGATAACCAACACCCTAGTAGCCACTCTAGGGGAGCACTAGTCCTATAGATGCTTGGAAATAAGCATAAAAAAGAAAAAATTCAATAGAGACTGGCTTCGTAACTATGACTACTGATTCAAACAAGGAAAAGGTTCAAATGATCCAAGGAAAGACAAGTCAATGTCCTTCCCTAGTGGAGTCACAAATTTTTGTTACGGAAATATTCCCCTGCAGACAGGTGATATTTCGCTTGGATTATAGACTCCTATACCAAGACAGAAACACTAAAAATGGACACTAACATCCCTTTGAATTCAATTCAATCTATCAAAAAGAGAGAAGGAGAAAGAGTGTGATGCACCTTGTTTCAAAGTTTGTCCTCGCTTCTCCCAATTTGAGCTTGATCTCCAAACTCCTTAGCACAAATTGATACCGACAATAGGTAACAAAGAGAAACAAATAAATCCTACTCTACAAGATTATATCAAATAAATTCATCTACAAATATTGAGGTAACAAGGATCAAAAAAAAAAATCAACCAAACAAGATCAAACAAGGCAAAGGTTGAAATGATGTAAGGAAACACAATTCAATGTCCTTCCCCAATGGAGTCGCTAATTTTTGTTATGTAAATATTCCCCTGTGAACATGTGATATTTTCCTTGGATTATAGACCCCTATACCAAGACAGAAACACTACAAATGGACAATAACATCCCTTTGAATTTAGTTCAATCAATCAAAAAGAGAGAAGGAGAAAGAGTGTGATGCACCTTGTTTCAAAGTTTTTCCTCATTGCTTCCAATCTGAGCTTTATCTCCAAAATCCTTAGCAAAAATTGATACCTAGAATAGGTAGCAAACAAAAAAAAAGAAATCCTACTCTACAATATTATATCAAAGAAATTTATCTACAAATATTGAAGTAATCATAGATAAGAACATGCAAGAATACACAAGCTTGAAGGAAATAGGCCAAGTATATTCAAATGAGAACCCAAAGAGAATACTTACAGACCAATATTGATGCAGTTGCAGAAGCCTCCCAAACTTGTCCTCATCCAACCCTTGCACGATGGTTCCAATATCATAAGTTTGATATCTGAAAGCTTCCTTCTCTTTCACCTTGGAAAGCCCTCAATATATTGTCTTGAGAGGCACAAAAAACATGAGAAAATGAGGGGTATGGTTGAGGATATGGATCCTTGCGGCTTGGATTAGATCCTAAATTGAGGCCCAAGCATGAGGGTCGAACCAAACTAACCCAATCTAAAAGAGCTGGCCCATAGATGAATGTTGGGGAGATCCCCGCTTTCTCTCAACAAAATTAGTACTCCCCCCCAAGTGCGAGACAAAGCGTTGATCCTATATTAACACTCACTTATAGTGGTATATGGGGTGTTATGTGTGCACCCAAAGTATGGATAGGGGGCTATTGGTCTTCGTAAATGCTCAAAAAAGGGTTGAAATTTCCAAGGAAAAAGTATGGTTTTACTAAACAATGATGGTTTTCCTCCTCCCATGTGACTTAGGGGTCATGAACAACTGTTTTAATGGTGTCAAGGGGTGGAAACACCTTATAAAGTGAATTTGACACTTGGGAAGGTGCATACAACAATTGTGATAGTGAATGTGACACTTATCGGGGTGCATATGTCACTTTCTGACACTTGCGACACTTAGGGTGCGAAAAACAAATGTGGTACTTTGATGTGTAAAAATGACCTTGGTTCGGCCATCTGTTTCGGCATGGGAGGCCGTGGATTTGGTGATCTTGGTGTCCATCCGTGACTACAATCTCGACCAAAGTGCATTGAGGAACTGACTGTCCCAATATGAGATGATGGTCTATGGTATCCCAAAATTTACCCAAACTTGTTCGAAGAAGATCATGGCAGTGTCCTCTACTATGATGCTCTTATTACAGGCGGACATAATCACCATCTTGGAAAATCGATCAACAACCACGAAAACATAGTCATTTCACTGCTTTGTTGAAGGAAGGATCAACATGTATTCCATCAAGATAGATTCTGAGGGCCTATCAGGATTATCAAAATGGGTGTACATGACTTGTTTATTAATGGATGGTTTGGAAATGGTGCAGACCATACAAGACCTGATATACTTGCTGATATCATATCAAAGTTTCGACCAATATAAATGTTGTTGCAGCGTTTCCACTATCTTTTCTATGTTGAAGGGCCCTGCCACCTGACTATAGTGAGCTTCCCAAATCATCTCCACTTGCTCGCTTGATGGGACACATAGATAGCCTAGATGGCACAACAAATCATCATGAAGTTGGAAATGAGTGAAAATTGTGTTTGTTCTTAGCATATGGTAGGTAGTTGAAAATTTGAGATCGTTGTTGTAGAGTTGGGGCCATACAGAGGTCTCATGTTCGCAGAAGTGTAGCACCATGGTGAGTATTGCAACTGGAGGTTGACCGAGGCATTCAACAATGCTATTAGTGCTCCCTATCTTATACTTGATGTTGAAATGGAACTACTGCAAGTATGTGTATGTTAGGGACCTAACCCATCATGTAGGTAGAATAATATATTTACATGTACTAAAGGTCAATATCAATAAGGCCTAGAAATAAGGAAGAATAAGTCCAATGTAAGAAGACCTAATAGAATATTATGCTTCTAGAAGGATCTTCCTCTAGGTGGTTCTTTTGATAGACATATTTAGTATAAATAAGAGTTGAGGGTATCAAAAATTTTGTCTTGGATATTATTGTAATAGATCTCTACTCTGCTCTAGGTTTCCCCCTTGAAGAGGCAAGTGAACATTCCTCTCAGTAATCAAAGTGCTCTTTCTGGTGTTCTTCTAGTACAATTTTGGTATTATTGTGGTTTTGTTCTGATTATATTGTTGTTCATCTGCCATTTCTAGATATTTGTTTATGTTCTTCATACTTTTTTATATTTGGAACATTACAAGTGGTATCAGAGCACCTTCCTCGACATAAAATTGTGGGTTAATTTTTTTCCAGGGTAGAGACGTATTCCAACGTCTTTAAGCTACAAATATATATCATTACATGCATAAAACCGCGGTCTAGGATTCATACATGCAAGAAATACAAGTGGTACTTAAGCACACATATGTTGGCCACACTTTTAACCCTTGTTGGTACCCCTTCGAGTGGTAGTGCATCAGACAACACATGTATAAGGATCGACCTAGATCTCCTAAAGCCCTCCATAGATAAACTGATTGGTCTCCTGACTTCTATAGTGCTACCGAGAAGAACACTCGGGAAGATACTCTCTAGTACCTGGGTAGTCGGGTAGTATGGCTAAGGGCATGGTCTAGCCTCATTAGTTGCTGCCCTAAGATATTGGGTCGAGTAATACTGCTGGAACCCACACTTATATCAGAGAGTTATGGCACAGTTCAAACCCTTTTTTGTAGAACCCATGAATACCTAACCCTTGGGACGGAACCAAAAACAGAGCATACAAGATTTATTGCGGCGCAACTGTGTCTCCTACATTCGAGTTGTAAAATTTATACAGATTTCTTCATGTTAACCATTTGGGCATTTCATCGTTGCATTATTCTTCAGATCAGAGTATAAATCCACATGAGTAAAAAAAAAAAGTCTGGATTCTGTTTGCACCATTATTTGAGACCTATTCCGTTGGATTTCTCTCTTCACCCTTATCGCAGTCATACAAATCATTTTTCAACAATTGTTTTTCTTGTGGACCTGACCCTCTTCCAACACCCTTATTTCAGATTTACCCCCATTGGATTCCACTCGTCACCCTTATCGTTGTGATACACTTCCCTCATAACCCATTTTTTGTGTGGTCCCACCCACCCCTTTTCGTGTTCCCTCATCACCATGGCCCATACTGGTAGCCAATACTTGAAATCTCGGTTCACTACCTTGCACTCTAACTTCACATAAACCCAACAAGATGTGTGGCATCTCAGTGCCAATATTTCCACCATCAATCAAACGATGCATTCCTCCATAGCCTCCTCAATCGGGGAACTCAAATACGAGCTCAAACAAGACATTACTACCCATCTTGAATCTGTTGCTACGATGATCTACACCAAGATGCATATCCCTGCAGATCTTACCATATCTGACCCTCCTTTGCATACTGAAGGTGAAACTTCCTCTCATTACCATAATTTTCACCCCCATCACTTTTAATGTGACCTACGCCTTTCGCATGTGGATTTGACAAAATTTGATGGATGAGATCCCACTAGTTGTGTAACTTAAATGGAACACTATTTTTATTTGTATGGAATTATGGATGAATTGGCCAAACTCTAGTATGGTGTTCTCCATCTAGATCAAGAACGTTGGCAATGGGGGCAATGGAGAAAAAATGTCCGCCAAGGGTATGTAGCTTGGACACACTTTGTGGCAGAGCTTTATGAATGCTTTGACTCTGACACCAACAATTTAGGTTGTTTAACAAAGTTGAAACAATCTGGCACAGTGGAAGACTTTATAGCTTCTTTTGAGCGAATGGATTTTCGGACATAGGGCATGTTTGATGCTTTTTTCCGAGAATGCTTTATCAGTGGCCTCAAGGATGAGATTCATGCTCATGTTCTCATGGATCAGCCTCATTGTCGGGTGGACGCCACTAAAATAGCTAAGGAAGCACAACAGATTGTCTCTTCTCAAAACCACAAACTCTCATTTATTCCTCTCACTAAATCAGTCACTCCCACTCCTTCTACTCCACTAAGGATCCATAAATTGACCAGGGCCAAAATGGGTGAACGCCAACTCAAAGGCCTTTGTTATAATTGTGATGAAAAATATTTCTAGGACACAAGTGTAAGGAAAAAAATATTTTTATGGCCATCTCGGAGGATTTTTCGGAAGAGGATGTTGAGGCTCCCCTTGTTTCTATGACACCTAAACCCAATAATATAACCCTTCTCTCAAACCCTCCTGATGTAGAACCAGTCATTTCCCTAAATTCTCTCACTATCTTCTTTACTCCCCAAACCCTCAAGATAATTCGTTACATCAAGCATAGGAAGGTCATCATTCTTGTTGATAGTGGAAGCACCTATAATTTTATTCATCGTTGCATTTCGCAAGAAACTAATTGATATATCTGTGTAGTCAATAATTTCCAAATCATGATTACCAATGGGCGTTGTGCAAATGTCCATCCTCCAAATTGGTGACTACCATATGGAATCTCATATGTTTTCTATTGACATGGGCGGTTGTGACATTGTGTTGGGTGCATAATGGCTAAGGAATTTGGGTCCCATTCTCATGGATTTTAAGGAATTAACCATGCAATTCGAACAAGAGGGTCAATGATATATGTTCCAAGGCATCACCGTTGGTTCCCCATAGATCATTAGTTCCCATCGCATCAAAAAGATGCTCAAAAAAGGTCATTCTGGAATTATTTCCCAACTCCATGTCATCCAAGCCACTGAGACACCCTCTGTGTCGTTGGACCTCCAATCCATCCTCTCTAAACATCAATTGTTATATTCCACTCCCCAGGGACTCCCTCCTTCCCATGGTGTTCATGATCATTCCATTCCACTTGTCCCAAGAATCCTTCCTCCTAATATTCGTCCCTATCATCACCCCTTTTCCGAAATAAATGAAATTGACAAAATGGTTCAATAACTGCTCAACATTGGTGTTATCCTCCCTAGTACGATCCCCTGCTCTTATTTTGTGGTCATGGTCCTTAAGAAATAAGGTTGTTGGTGCATGTGTCCTTACTTTCTCACCCTCAAAAAAATCACCATTAAAGACAAATTTCCCATTCCTGTCATTGATGACCTCTTGGATGAATTGAGTGGCACCCAGTTCTATATTAAACTTGATCTTTGTTCGAGCTACCACCAGATCGGTATGAAAGAGGCAGACATTCCTAAGATTTCTTTTATAGCTCATGAGGTCCACTATGAGTTTTTGGTCATTCCCTTTGGTTTTTGTAATGATCCCTCCACTTTCCAAAGCCTCATGAATCATATATTCCATCCTTTTCTCTGTCATTTTTCATTAGTCTTATTTGATGATATACTCATCTATAGAAAAACCTGGAAAGACCATCTTTCTCATGTGGATCGAATTCTACATCTACTTTCTCAGCACCAACTTCTCCTTAAACAATCTAAATGTGTTTTTGGTGTCTCGGAAGTAGATTACTTGGGTCATATTGTGGGAAAGACCGACGTTAGGGTGGATCCTAAAAACATTGAAGCTATGCAAGATGGGATGGACCCAAAGACTCTCAAAAGCTTGCAGGGATTTCTGGGTTTAATAGGTTATTATTGCAAGTTTGTTAAGAATTATGGAAATATTGCAGCACCTCTCACTGCACTACTTAAAAATAATTCTTTCACTTGGACTCCAGTAGTTACTCAGGATTTTCAAACCTTGAAGATGACGATGTGCACCACTCCAGTCCTGGCTCTTCCTAATTTAGCAAAGACAGCTGTCCTGGAATGTGATTCTTTCGGTAAAGGAATTGACAGTTTTCTTATGCAAGAGGGTCGACCTTTGGCCTTTACCATAAAAAAACTGTCAAAGAGAAATTTGGGAAAATCAATCTATTAAAAGGAAATGTTGGCTATTCTGCATGCCATGGATATTTGGCACCCTTATTTATTTGGGAAATGGTTCCAAATTAAGACATATCGTCAAAAACTTAAGTATTTTTTGGTTCAACGCCTTTCCTCCCCCGAGCAACAAAAATGGGTGACTAATCTCTTTGGATATGATTATGAGATCATTTACAAGAAAGGAAAAGACAATGTGTTTGTTGATGCACTTTCCCAAAAACATGAAGATGAAGGGTCCATTTTTTCTCTCTCCTTCATTGTCCCAGATTAGCTCCAAGATGTTTGCCAGGAATGGCTACACGATCCCAAAAGTTCGTATTCGATAATGCAACAATTGCAGTCCAATTATCCAATTTCCCGAAGGTACTCTTGGCTCAATGATGAACTTCAATACAAAGGTCATATGTATTTAAGTAAACAGTCAAAACTTAAATCCACCGTACTTTCTGAGCTTCATGTTATACCCACAACTAGACACTCTGGGTTTACCAAAACATATGACCAGGTCAAACGTTCTTTTTTCCGGGATGGTTGTTACACATAAAAATTACTCACTTCAATAGTGTCGCAAGCGTTGTAAGTGTCACATCTTGTCTGCAAGTGTCACATCTTGACCACAAGTGTCGCAAGTGTCACAACCATCCTACTTCCATCTTGCATATGCTGTGCCTCTAATGACATCACAAGGACACTTAAGACACCTCAAAGACTAGTTTTGAAGAAGAAAAATTAGTTGACGAGGAGTACAAAACATTTTCCACTGAAATAGCCACTAAAACATCAATTTTGGGAGGGAACACTCCCCTACCCACTGTCAGAGAGTGCCAGTGCTCCCTGGGCCTCTTTGGGGGAGTGTCCAAGTGCTTTATGTGCCCTTTTGGGGGAGTGCTACCTTTTCTGAGTGGATTTTTGGTTTGTTAGAGGAAATCAAGGGACAATCCCCTCAATATCTGAAGGTAGTTGGGTTCGAATCTTAGGTCAAGGCATGATATTAGGGAAGATCATCAACTGAAGGAGAGGAATCCTCAACTTATCCCAAAGATATCTCAAGTGGTTGGGCATCTCCAAGGTTATATAAGGAGGCCTCCTCATGGTGAAAGAGGAGAAGTGACTAGAGATTGATAGCAAACTTATGATCCTAAAAGTGGTATTAACAGAGAGGATATGGAGATTGAGACTTATGATCTCTTAAGTGAGATGCCATCAAAAAAATTAGTGTAGATTACTTGAGAAAAGGGGTTGGACAAGGAGAACTTGAAGAAGCTGCTACACCTTCATCAAAGGATTGTAAGTACTTTTACTTGTTCTTATCAAAATATCAATGCTTGGCCTGTTTCTTTAAAACTTATGTTTGTTCCACATGAGTTTTTCTTCAGTAGATAGATATATATTTGAGCTAATCTCAGTAGAATAGGAAGTCTATTGTATCATTGTTTTTTCTACAAGACCTATCGAGGAACTCATGATTGGAGCTCAACTTGGACTTTTCAAGGACAAACGTCGTTAATAAGGTACATATATTTCTTCTTATCCTTGGTATATTATCTTGATTATATCTAAAATGATGTCAGTGTCCATGTTAAGATATTTTTTGTATTGGCCTTAGGAGTCTAGAGATCAAGAGGGAATCTTCTTGTCTATAGCAGGATTCACCTGTAATAGAAATTGGCGACTCCACTAGGGAGGAGCTCTTATTTTTGTCTCCTTTCCTACATATTGTTCTGGACCTTTTCCCACTCATTTTATGTTCTCCATATTTTTTTTTATTCTTAGATCTGATTGATTGCCTCTTTCTTTCATCTTATTCACCCTGATTGACTCAGTCTGTTCAAAAAATTTGTTTTTTGAGATTTTTTCTGAGTTTTAAGAGAAGAGCACTCCCCATCCCTTGCTATCAGAGTGCCAAAAATCCCTATTAGCCTCACACAGAGCGTTGGAACGCTATGGTGCCCCTTACACCAGAGAGCTACCCCCTTTCTGTGAGAAATTCTACAGATTTTTCATCTTCTGAAGTTGTTTCTTCATTTTGGTTTTGACTCAGTAGTTTCATCCTCTCAATTCATATTGGTATTGGCCTTCAACACCCTGTTTTCTAAGAATTTATCCTCTTTTGTTTGGCAAATTGACATTTTATTTCCTTTCCTTCAAGTCACTCTTTGTCTTTGTTGACCTAGAGTTAACTTGTTATTTTCTTCTCGTTTATCTAACTGAGTGAAATATTTTGTGAGGAAATCCAAATGTCTGTGAACCTTTCCATTTGATATTAGAGGTAAGTTTTCCAACATTTATCTTTTGTTTGAGGTTTTTGGTTCTTGTTTGCAAATTTGGTTATCTTTGTCCTTCTTGTTTATTCACAACGAGAGTAGATTTTTGTTTGTGTGACGTTTGCTTCTTATTGTTTAATCTTGAAGTTTGATTGACATTAGAAGTCTTACATTAGATTATCATTCAGATATAAGAAAAAGTACATATTTTAGTGATTGGTTTGGATATTAGAAGGCATTTCTGATTTTGTTTTAGCTTTACATTTGATTTGATTGAGAAAAAATTGTATGAGGATGTTGCATCTCAGTGTTTGATAATGAAAAGAACTTTATCTCTTTCCCTTAAATAGCCATTCATCGAAAGACAAGATTATTTATCATTTTCTTGTGCATTTTTGGGGAATTGAGTCATAATACCATTAGTTTCATTTTCATACACCCTTGATTAAAGAACAACTGAAAAATTATCTAAAATTAAAATTTATCTAGACCATTTTGTTTTTAGGATCTTCCACCAAAATTAGACTAGGATTAGCACTTTGGATTAGGCTATGAGTACAACTCTCCAAAGTTTTTCAAAACAAACTTTAGCATCTTGTGATAGGGAGAGAAAATCCAATTGTCGTATAGGATTTCTGGGATCCCCATCTCACACAACGGTTGCACACAAGGTCGCATTCGGGAGAATTACAAAGATTATCCCTCCGTGGATCCACTGTTTGTAGTGGTTGGATCGTATATTGGGGGTCACTTGAGGGTATACCCGCAATTATGTGTGGGAGCCTCTCAAGTTGATTTCAGACTTGTTATCCTACCCATACGTTCAGATCAGACTACCGACTATACCCGCCCAGGGGATAACTGTGAGTTGGTGTCCTTAGTTTCCATAATATTTAGGTACTTACATGAGGTGACGGATAAGGGAAGTCTCACTAGACCTGGAAAAAACATTCTTAAAACTCACTCGAGCTCCTTGGAGGGTAAATCCACAATTACTGCATGGAAGCTTGCACCAAGGTGACATTCCATTAAGTAGGTCGCCATTGTAATTGTTCCACCATATCCTATCCCCTTCTTGAATTGATCACGTGATGTTGGATTTCATCACCAATTATTATGGTCATTGAGAGAAGGTTTTGTTTGCTTGGATTTGATAACCATATTTCATTGGCGTATGTTGTTTCTTTTCGTTAGTTGGCCCTAGATTTTCAGTGTCTGTTGTTATTCTCCAAAATTGAGCCTATAGATGATAAAGGTATTCGTTGAGCCCATAGGATGCAAGGGTTTCCCCCAGAAGGATACCGACCCTTACCTCCTAACCCTCCATAAGACAAATACCATGGAGAGGTAGAAAATCAATATGACACTAGGAGCGTTGTTGCTCCTCCATTAGACAATCAAGAAGGCGCTTTGGTTACAATTGAGAATCTCAATCCTTGCACTGCATCTGTGTCGGTAACCCCTCTCGAACCACTTTTTCTTCATTTAGACTCCCTTGGGAATGTTATAGACGAAGAGGTCCCACAATTACCTGGAACTCATTTACCGATACATATATGGGATCCACAGAACCAATCTTTGGTGATGAGTATATGACTCTTGTTTGTCCTACCACTGCAGCAGATACAAATCCCACACCTGTTTGTTCTATATGGAGGACTTCATTAGGATGCGATCTCTATGAGAATTTTGAATCCTTTCGACAACCCTTTAATCCTCATGACCCTCCTGTTGAAACTGGGCCATCCGGTCAAACTATGAATTACCCCATCGATCAGGTCATTAGCCCTACTATTACATCATCACAAGTCCATCCTAATGATGGACTCATAACCTCTACTCATTTCGAAGGAAATTCAATCCCTACCCCCACTTTTACAAACTTTAACTCTGTATCCGCACATGTTCCGCATGATCCTGCTGGGACATCTTTGCACTAGAGAATGCAGACACTTGCTAGCCAAATACAAATGACTGGAGGGAAACCACCATCTATCAGACCTATGCCTCCTAGAATACCACCATCTTATGGTGGGCCTACCCCTCTCGGGGGACAACCCCCTTTTTATGTTACTCGAGGAGGGAAACCTCCCATTTCCAGTCATACCCCAGTCGTTAATCCATCGCTGGTAGGGGGGAAACCTTTTTTTGCTGGAAACCCTTCACAATCCTAGGGAGTATCTTCGGGAGGCACATTTACCCAACCCCGCATTAGGGGGAACTCATATCATAACCCACAAGGAGGAGTATCAAATCTTGTTCCTTTTGGACCATCTTATGGACAACCTTATCCAGGCGACATCCCAAACACCACCTGGAGTCCTCAAGGACAACAACCTTATCCTCCCCATGGGCCTTATGTGTATCCACCTTTGGGATCTACTCCTTACCCTCCTCAAGGGAATAATGTTTATACTCCTTATGGGTAAGAAAATCACTCGGCTTATAATGCTCAGAACCCACCGGGTTATGAAAATGTTTCTTTGACATCATCGAATCCTGTTTATCCCGGTTAGCAACAACCATATGTAGGAGGACCTACTAGTTACAATTATCCACCTAACCCAGTTTATGGTCCTACTGGTGTTCCTATGCCACACCAGTATCATATGCAAATTAACCGACAACTACATTTCCTTGAGACTCTAGATCTCCCAGACTTGTCTTGGTTAACCAATGATCCTATTTTTCATTCGCTAGTTTGGCTAGTTATTCTAGCTAAACTTCCTTCTGATATTCCAAAAATTTTCGAAAAACTTGGAGAATATCCAAATAACCATGTGATGACTTTCCATTTGTGTTTTTCATCAAACTCCCTCATGGATGACTGTATATGTTTACGTCTTTTCTAGAAAACACTTACGGGCTCTGCAACAAAGTGGTATATTGAACTACCACGTGCTTTTTTTCATGATTTCAACTCCCTTGTCATGTCTTTCCTCACACACTTTCAACTACCTATTCGCTACGATATGGGTACTAAACTCTTTCCCTCCCTTCCTCAAACTAAATCCGTGGATATATCTAACCATATTCATGAGTGGATGCCATGACGAAGGATGATCAAAGAAATCATTCCTCATCTATTATTGGCGGAATGGTTTACTAAATCACTTTTACCCCTGATCCTAGTGATGTTGCTATGGGTGGCACAGTCACCGAGGAAGAAAACATTTGTTGGGCTCAATACTTAGATTTGTTTTATTAACAATCCGGTACTTTGTATGAGTTGCTTCTGAATGTTGCTCGAGCTAATTCCCATATTTCATTGGCGTATGTTGTTTCTTTTCGTTAGTTGGCCCTAGATTTTCAGCGCGTGTTGTTATTCTCCAAAATTGAGCCTGTAGGCGATAAAGGTCTTCGTTGATCCCATAGGATGCAAGGGTTTCCCCTGGAAGGGTACCGACCCTTACCTCCTAACCCTCTAGAAGACAAATACCGTGGAGAGGTAGAAAATCAATCTGACTCTGGGAGCGTTGTTGCTCCTCCATTAGACAATCAAGAAGGCGCTTTGGTTATAATTGAGAATCCTAATCCTCGCACTGCATCTGTGTCGGTAACCCCTATCGAACCACTTTTTATTCATTTAGACTCCCTTGGGAACGTTATAGATGAAGAGGTCCCACAATTACCTGAGAAATCATTTACCGAAACATATATGGGATCCATAGAACCAATCTTTGGTGATGAGTATAGGACTCTTGTTTGTCCTACCACTGCAGTAGATACAAATCCCACACCTGTTCATTCTATATGGAGGACTTAATTAGGATGTGATCTCTATGATAATTTTGAATCCTTTCGACAACCCTTTAATCCTCATGACCCTCCTGTTGAAACTAGGCCATCCGGTCAAACTATGAATTACCCCATTGATCAGATCATTAGCCCTACTATTACATCAGCACAAGTCCATCCTAATGCTCGACTCATAACCTCTACTCATTCCGAAGTCACTTCAATCCCTACCCCCACTCTTACAAACTTTAACTCTGTAGCCCCACATGTTCTGCACGATCCTGCGGGGACATCTTTGCACTATAGAATGCAGACACTTGCTAGCCAAATACAACTGACTGGAGGGAAACCACCATCTATCAGACTTATCCCTCCTGGAATACCACCATCCTATGGTGGGCCTACCCCTATCAGGGGACAACCCCCTTTTTATGTTACTCTAGGAGGGAAACCTCCCTTTTCCAGTCATACCCCAGTCGTTAATCCATCGTTGGCAGGGGGGAAACCTTTGTTTGCTGGAAACCCTTCACAATCCTGGGGAGTATCTTTTGGAGGCACATTTACACAACCCCGCATTGGGGGGAACTCATATCATAACCCACAAGGAGGAGTATCAAATCTTGTTCCTTATGGACCATCTTATGGACAACCTTATCCAGTCGACATCCCAAACACCACCTGGAGTCCTCAAGGACAACAACCTTATCCTCCCCATGGGCCTAATATGTATCCGCCTTTGGGATCTACTCCTTACCCTCCTCAAGGGAACAATGTTTATCCTCCTTATGGGTAAGGAAATCACTCGGCTTATAATGCTCAGAACCCACCGGGTTATGAAAATGTTTCTTAGACATCATTGAATCTTGTTTATCCCGGTTAGCAACAACCGTATGTAGGAGGACCTATTGGTTACAATTATCCACCTAACCCAATTTATGGTCCTACTGGTGTTACTATGCCACACCAGTATCATCTACAAATTAACCGACAACTACCTTTCCTTGAGATTCTCGATCTCCCAGACTTGTCTTGGTTAACCAATGATCCTATTTTTCATTCGCTGGTTTGGCCAGTTATTCTAGCTAAACTTCCTTATGATATTCCAAATTTTTTTGGAAAACTTGGAGAAGATCCAAATAACCATGTGTTGACTTTCCATTTGTGGTTTTCATCAAACTCCCTCATGGATGATTCTATATGTTTACATCTTTTCCAGCAAACACTTATGGGCTCTGCAACAAAGTGGTATATTGAACTACCACGTGCTTTTTTTCATGATTTCAACTCCCTTGCCATGTCTTTCCTCACACACTTTCAACTACCTATTCTCAACGAGATGGGTACTGAACTCTTTCCCTCCCTTCGTCAAACTAACTCCATGCATATCTCTGACCATATTCATGAGTGGAGGAGATGACGAAGGATGATCAGAGAAATTATTCCTGACCTATTATTTGCAGAATGGTTTACTAAATCACTTTTACCCCCGATCACTAGTGATGTCGCTATGGGTGGCGCATTCACTGAGGAAGAAACCATTTGTTGGGCTCAGTACTTAGATTTGGTTTATTCACAATCTGGTACTTTGTATGAGTTTCTTCTGAATGCTGCTCGAGCTAATGCCAAACCATCCAAGCCGTCATCCTCATCTCATGCAGATGGTTTTATCGGTTTCGTCAAAACTCAATCTACTTCCCAGTCAACAACACTCTCCTCTACCTGCCCCCAAAATCAAATATTTGAGGTGAATGCAATTCAATCTACCCCTTCACAACAATACATAGGTAAAAAGAAAACAAAAAGTAAATAAAAAAATACTAATAGCAATGAACAACCAAAAAATCAAGCTCAAACACCTGCTACCGAAAAGAAACAACAACGGAAACTAAAATTCATGTGTATCATTTCAGGTGAGGATGAATACACTCGATACTTTCCACATCGCAATGAAGTGGCCAAACTTTTCCAGGGAAATTCACAACCTTTTGTGCTTACACAGTCTTTTCCACAACAACAATCCATGGTTTCTCAAACCCCCTCTCCTGGGGGCAGTTATAGCCATCCTCATGATGAGGCCTTGACAAGTGCCCATATTTATATGTTTAATGGGATTAATTTGACCACTCTCTCTAATACATACGACACACAAGTTAACCCTAATAAAGGAAAATTCACTAACGGTACCAATACTTTACTGGATCCATCATCGTCCTCTGTTAGTCCTCCATTAGTTAATCCTCTATCTGGACCACTTCAAATTCAGAAACATATGTTTGAATCTATCTTACACCCTCCTAAGAGCACTATCCATAAATCTACCTTTAATCCTAGTTCATGTTCCGCCCAGAACTACAACATTGTTGAATATTTGGCTCAAGCACCGTGTGCTATGTCTGCGTTAGAAGTTCTACAAAACTACCCCAGTCAACGTAGAACTCTCTTGGATGCTATTGGCGTTGTTGATCATGATTCGTCCAACAATATCATGTTTAACCTGGACAATTATACATCTCGACTCTCCCACCAACTTGATTTCCAAATTGATGTTGTTGTTCACAATCAACAAATTCACCGAACCATCTTGGATGAGGGAGCCTCTACTTGTGTCATGTATTTAGCATGTTGGAAAAGTTTAAAATCACTCACACTTAAAAAATCCCCAATGATGTTACGTGCATTCGATGGGCGAGGTTTTCATCCCCATGGGATTTTACAGTCCCTACCCATCAAATGTCACTGTTGTTGTTGAGGTGGTCGATGGTCCCCTCGATCACAACTTATTACTTGGAAGAAGTTGATTTTATGCTATGACTTTCTTTGCCTCATCAGTGTTTCGATGTGTAGAATTTCCTCATGAGGGAAAAATTTTCACTGTCGATTAGCTAGATTTCTGTACACCCGACGCTCACGCTCCCGCTACCAACAATATTCCATTCTTGGGAGATCAAAAGATCACGTATGAAAGCATTCGTGTTGGCTTGCTGAAAGATTCTAGCCTTATGGGTATCTTCCCTACACCACTTGCACCGACTACACATCACATTTCCACCGTTGATATGATTTCAACCATGGCTTATCAATCTTTGGAACCATATGACCCTTAGATTGTACCTAGTCCCTTGGAATTCGATGCACTAGGTGACACCATGCCACCTAGTCCAGCCGAAACGTCATACGTTTCTATCCAATCTACTTCTCCCTCTTCAAATGACGAACATCTATTGGCACCCGATAGTTATTCAATGCCATCGTGGTTAAATTCCTTGTCGTCAGCGATCGAATACATTTCCCAAATTTTTCCCTCTGATGAATCTATTAGGGAAATGTTGAGCATTGATGAGATACCTTGGGATCATAACCATCATCGATCCTCTTTTCTTCCCCCTCATAAAGAAATTTGAGAAGATAAACACTCAATATGCCCTCCTGATGTTGATTTTCCATCATCTCCCATGCCTTCAACTTCCGATGATTTGGATCCAGTAGTTGACATGGTGATCTCTTCGGTAGGCCTATTGGAGCCTGATCTCCTTACCCCTATCGCGGCCCTCGACATGTATTCCTTCTAGAGTGATTTTCTTCCATATAGTGAAGATATCTTGGAAGCCATGATCGAGTTTTTTCCCTTGACATGGTGTCCTTCCAAAGCGTTATTCTCTTGGACTCCATGATCGACGAGAGTCCATGAGCACAAATTATTTTCTCCGTGGAAAGCTCATTAAAAAATGAAACAAAGGTCACAAGCATAGTTTCTCCTCTCTATAGCAAGCTCGTTAAAAAATGAAACATAAGCTACAAGCACAGTTTCTTTTCTCTGTGGGAAGATCGTTAAAAAATGGAATAGAGGTCATGAGCATAGTTTCTCTTCTCTGTAGAAATCTCTTTAAAAAATGAAACAAAAACTTTGAGCATAGTTTTTCTCTCTGTAGCAAACTCGTTAAAAAATGAAACAACAATCTAGGGATTGAACCCAGAGCCTTGAGCATAGTTCTTTTATTATGTCAAGCTCTTTAAAAAATGAAACAGTCACCTCTCTTGTCGAGTCGAGTCTTTTGTTAGGTCTCATATTTGAACCTTCATTTCATCCACCCTTATCCTTTTTCTCCATATAGTAGAGAAATTGGTGACAAACTCAAAGTCGGTGAATGAATTAAAGTTTGAGGGGCATGTCTCCAGCCTTTGATGATCATTCTAGAGTTAAGCCACTAGCTTTCAAGCTGGGGGCATACTGAGCTCAGTGATCAAGGGATCAAATTTCGCTCAATTTTCAAAGTGCTTGGAATGTGACGAAAATAGTGCCATTGCGTCTGTCTCGTCTTCCTGATTCCGACGGTATATTTACTTTCTCAAACGGAGTTCGTATGGAGAAGATATCGCGATTTGTTCATCAAGCCAAACAGGCAAAAATGTTAGATGCTGACTGTACCAGTCCATACAATCCGTATGGTCTGACGTGGCAGGACCGTACGGGCGGTACGACCGTATGATGGTGATGTGGCAGGTTTTTGTTGGTTGCTGGATAGCGAATAGGAAGTTGACACATGTCCGGTTGGTGGCAAATCATAAGAAGACACGTGGCCCAATCCGTTGGTGCCACGTGTCCCCCATTTGTTTGGTTTATATTGATATATAAAATGTAATGGGAGTCCGCGAGGTTCGACCCCGAGACCTCCCCCCACATGTAAACCTTTATATGACCGTTCGAACAATGTGCCCATGACATGTGACTTAAAATATAACTCAACGCATTTTTTATAAAGTCATTGCAATGTATGAATGGGCGGGGGTCGGGTCGGGGCTTAGCCCTGGCCCGTGGTTATTTGAAACGATATGTGACCATGTTGTAAGGCCCAACGAATGGCGCGGATATATAACCAAAGTTTGTTTATTGTAATATGTTCACATATATATACCGTTGTGTATTAGCGCGGGGTTGAAACGTAACCCCTAGGTTTTGTTATTTAACCAATGGTTTAACATGCACGGGAGTTCCAACAGTTATGATGGTTTAACCACTTGTTTGCCTAGCCCAAGGTTCCATGCACCATATGCCCAGGTGCCGAGGCGGTTAGGGGCTAGCGCACCCGTAACCGTCCTACGGTTTGCACCATTAGCGCGGTTGCGCCCGGTGCTGGGTTTTTACACTTAAAAGAGCATGTGAGCTAGGTTCATTCAGAGGGGTTTGCGAATTGTAGAACTAGAGACAACAAGCTTGGAGAAGGAGACTTCCAGGAGGCCTATCTTTCTCATTTTTCGACTGATTGAGGTGCCGAAAGAGCCCAGACAGGGGTTTTGGGATGCCGGGAAGCCATTGGAGCAGTCAGTTTGACAGTTTGAGCATTGTAACACATGTTTTTGAGCACTTTTGAGCAATTAATAATAATGATCCATTGGAAGATAGACCAGGAGATGTAGCCCAGAAGAGGGGTGAACTCCTTTATCAATTGTTGTGCACATGTGCTTATGTTCAATGTTTATGTTGTTGTCTATGTGTATTTTTCGTAAATAATACTTAATTTATGTGTTGCAAACTGATCTTGTTTCTTTAAACACATAACATTTCACTTGCAATAATTATTCAAGTTTTTCAAGTCTTCTTCATTTTTAGATCAAGTTGGTATCAGAGCACTGGTTTCGAAGACTTGATTGTTTGAAAGTTTTGTTTCTGATGCTCACAAGGTTGAAAATCACAAGAGGAGAAGGTCAACTTGTGGAGCTAAGTTCTTATCTGACAAGGAGGAAGCAGTTTCATTCACCGCAAGTTGCAGAGAGACATTCACCAAGCATGGCTCATGCAGAAGATCATGAACGTGTTCCGGATGAAGAGGAAGATTTAAGGCAGACTATCATACAGTTAAGAGATATGATGAAGGTCATGATGGAACGAAACATGATGTCGCAGGGTGAAGGCTCTAACCCTTCAATGCATAAGGGAGGCGGTGGTGACAAGACTCCAAACAGAGATGGAGGGA
>JZKD02S0194064.1:49138-65613 GCA_000966675.3 Picea glauca | reverse complement strand
CCAATGGGGAGGTGTGATCAGGGGATCAAATTTTGCTCAATTTTCAAAGTGCTCGGAATGCGACGAAAATAGTGCCATTGCGTCTGTCTCGTCTTCTTGATTCCGATGGTATATTTACTTTCTCAAACGAAGTCCGTATGGAGACGTATAGCGATCTGTTCGTCAAGCCAAATAGGAAAAATGTTAGATGCTGACTATACCAGTCTGTACAGTCCGTACGGTCTGACGTGGCAGGACCGTACGGGCCGTACGACCGTACGATGGTGATGTGGCAGGTTGTTGTTGGTTGTTGGATGGCGAATAGGAAGTTGACATGTGTCCGATTGGTGGAAAATCATAAGAAGACACGTGGCCCAATCCGTGGGCGCCATGTGTCCCCCATTTGTTTGGTTTATATTGATATATAAAATGTAATGGGAGTTCGCGGGGTTCAACCCCGGGACCTCCCCCCACATGTAAACCTTTATATAACCGTCTGACCAATGCGCCCATGACATGTGACTTAACATATAACTCAACGCATTTTTTATAAAGTCGTTGCAATGTATGAATGGGCGGGGGTTGGGTCGGGGCTTAGCCCCGGCCCGTGGTTATTTGAAACGATATGTGACCATGTTGTCAGGCCCAACGAATGGCACGGATATATAACCAAAGTTTGTATATTGTAATATGTTCACATATATATACCATTGTGTATTAGCGCGAGGTTGAAACATAACCCGTGGGTTTTGTTATTTAACCAATGGTTTAACATGCGCGGGAGTTCCAACAGTTATGACGGTTTAACCACTCGTTTGCCTAGCCCAAGGTTCCATGCGCCATATGCCCAGGTGCCAAGGCGGTTAGGGGCTGGCGCGCCCTTAACCGTCCTACGGTTTGCACCGTTGGCGCGGTTGCGCCCAGTGCTGGGTTTTTACGCTTAAAAGAGCGTGTGAGCCAGGTTCATTCAGAGGGGGGTGTGAATTGTAGAACCAGAGACAACAAGCTTGGAGAAGGAGACTTCCAGGAGGCCTATCTTTCTCATTGTTCGACTGATTGAGGTGCCGAAAGAGCCCAGACAGGGGTTTTGGGATGCTGGGAAGCCATTGGAGCAGTCGGTTTGACAGTTTGAGCATTGTAAGACATGTTTTTGAGCACTTTTTATCTATTAATAATAATGATCCATTGGAAGTTGGACCAGGAGATGTAGCCCAGAAGAGGGGTGAACTCCTTTATCAATTTCTATGCACATGTGTTTATGTTCAATGTTTATGATGCTGTCTATGTGTATTTTGCATAAGTAATCCTTAATTTATGTGTTGCAAACTGATCCTGTTGCTTTAAACACATAACATTTCACTTGCAATAATTATTCAAGTTTTTCAAGTCTTCTTCATTTTTAGATCACTTAGTCTTTGTTCTTTCTCATGCTCGTAAATACATGAGAATGCAGCTGGGTAAACTTTTATCTCTTTTTTAGACCTGCATGGATATATGTAAAAGGAACCCCTTGGAGTTATAGTTAAGCTCTTTTCAGACTCTCTAAACATGAAAAGAGCGACGAGTGATCTTGCTTCCTTTCCCACTCATTAAAAGGTTTGAAAGGGCTTCTTTTGAGTGATAATTTATCTCTTTTTCGGCCTTGAAATACTAACATTATGAAAAAGGACAACATTGGAGTCGTCTTTAAGTTGTTTTCAGACTCTCTAAATATGAGAAACCATTGATTTTACCTTCTCTGGACTCGTTAAACAATTACGCATTGAAGGGATCATATGAGACAAAACCCTTCTTCCAGTTCACTAAACAAAGGAAGAGGGAATTACCAAAGGTGAGTCATATCGATCATGTTTTACCCTCCTTGATCTCGTTAAATTAAAAATAGGTACTCGTCTATCTGGATGGGGGGGAAATTGAAAGAAGCAAGCCAAGCAGTTTTTGAGAACACTACCAGTAACTTTTACAGTCGCCCTTGAATACGACACTTTGTATTTGCATACATTTTAATCCACTGAACCTCTACACTGAGCTAATCCTCTGAGTTTATTTTACTCCTTTGGGTCACCTGATGAAAGTCACATCATCCACTGCATCATCGTGTTTTGGTCCATGTCAAGTTTTCTTTTGTTGTGCCTCAATGTTCAAGGGAAGTATCTGCCTTGAGAGTTAGCCATCACAAATATCCTGTTTCAATACCCATGTCAGTCCATGTTCATTTGATCTACCAATTACATATCTATGTCAGTTTCGTGTCATTGATTGGGGATACTTCAAGGCCCTGCCTCGATGATTATGTTCCAGTCGACTTCAACACATTATCTAGGAGCTAGAATTAGAAACCACTTAGTACCTTGGGACCTGCATGCCTCAATGACAGGCCTCCTCATGTCCAACAATGGGTTTACATCATTGACCTATGATTGGATGATTCCATGAATGTTTGAATTCATCTCATATATTCACATTCGTCGGAATGTACTAGAGTACCTTGGGAATCATTGACATCAATGGTGATTTCCCTCGTGCTTGTTAATGGTTTACATCATTAACTGATAATCAAGTGGTTTCTACCATGTTCGACATCAGAACATATATTCACATGGTTAGATTTGTACTACATCGTGATCGGTAAGAAGACCTTGGGTTGATTCATCACTCTTATGTATACTTTGCCTAGGTTGCGAAGGAGTTATTTTGAACGATGACACATGTACTATTACATAGCTCCACTTTATATTGGTCATGGCTATGTCTTGTCATCTCATAGATCCACTATGTATTATCCATGGCTACGATTAGTTCAGGTCATAAGAGTATAGATCCACATCGTATCTTTAGGGGCTATACCTCTTTTTCAATATAATTATGGATCCACAGTGTATTTTATGGTGACCATACCTAAAAATTCTTTATCACTCAAGCATAGGTATGCCTGCCTTGGGTTTGAAATATGTCATAATATTTGTTTGATGGTTGTGTTTGATCCAGGGGATCAAATTTTGCTAAAAAATTCAAAGTGTTCGGAATCACTTCAAATCGATTGGGAGCGTAGGCCTCATCGTCACAAACCCAACGCAACTTTTTTGGGTTCAAACGGACATCAGGAGAGAGAGATATCACATTCTGTTCAAAACGATAAACATGAAAAAAAAGGGATGCTGACTGTACAGTCCGTACAGTCTGTATGGATGCTGACGTGGTAGTCCATATGATGCGTGGCAGAACTATATGACAGGTGGCAAAGCTAAGTGGTGGATATTTGGCAGTTAGGTGGACGAATAGTTTGTTGACATGTGGCACCTTGTTATTGGTTGTTGGTTTAAAATTTATGGAGTCCATGGGGATTGAACCCCAGACCTCCCCAATGGTCCAAATATTTGCAAATTACATGCTGCCAACATACCAAACTATATTGCTTGTTATATATATGGTTTTGAATATATTTAAATTCGAGTTGTTTAATAGTTGGCGCGGGGGTCCGGGCTAGGGCTTAGCCCCAACCCTCAGTCACATATAACATTACCATATGACTCGTGGTCACACCTTATGCATGCATGTTTTGTATTGTGTTTCAAACGGTTACAACAAATGACCCGCTACTTGTCCATTATCCATTTGCTTTTGGAAACAGAGCCCATTTTTGGACTTGCACGCGGTCACATGGGTCACACGACCACAACCTTGGCAGTTAGGGGCTAGGTGTGCCCATAACCATCCTACAGTTTGCAACGGTTGTACAGTTGCGCCTGGTGCTGGGTGTTTCCATATAAATGCACGTGGGGGCTAGGTTGAGGCAACAAGTGTGCATTTTGGCGATCCAGAGACAACAAGTTTGAAGGGGAACTTCCAGGGAGCCTATCTTCTTCAATTTTTGGCCAAACAAGGTGCCGAAAGAGACCAGCTAGGGGTTTCTGGATGTTCTGGAGCTATTGGAGCCATCTATTTGGAATTTTGAGCATTGTAAAGCACATTTTTTTATCACTTTGAGAAAATAATACAAAAGATCCATTGGAAGCTAGACCAGGAGATGTAGCCCAAGAGAGGGGTGAACTCCTTTATCATTTGTTGTGTTATGTGTTTTTTGTTCACTATTTATTGTTGTTGTTTATATGCATCTTGAATAAGTAATTTCCATAAAATTTGTGTTGCAAATTGATCCATTTTCATTTTAACACATAAAATTAAACTTGCAAATATTTTCAAGAATACAAGTCTTCTTCATTTTTAGATTAGTCTTCAACTCTTTCCATCCTCTCTGTATCCAAACCCTTGCTCGAAAAGTCTACAAAGTACTTCATTCATCATCATCTTCTAACTTCACACTTTGGGGGGAAATCTGTTACACATCAAAATTACTCACTTCAATAGTGTCGCAAGTTTCGTCATTACAAGTGTTGTAAGTGTCGCATCTTGTCTGCAAGTGTCTAATCTTGACCACAAAAGTGTTGCAAGTGCCAAAAAAATAATACTGTCATATTGCCTATTTCATGCCTCTAACGAAATCACAAGGACACTTAAAACACCTCAAAGACTAGTTTTGAAGAAGAAAAATCAGTTGACAAGGAGTACAAACCTTTTGCCACTAAAATAGCCACTAAAACATAAATTTTGGGAGGGAGCGCTCCCCTACCTACTATCAGGGAGTGCCAATTCTCACTAGGCCTCTTTGGGGGAGCATTCAAATGCTCTATGTGACCTTTTGGGGGAGCGCTAGATTTTCTAAGATGATTTTTGGTTTGTTAAAGGAAATCAAGGGACAATTCCCTCAATATCTGAAGGTAGTTGGGTTCGAATATTGGGTCAAGGAAATATATTAGGGAAGATCCTCAACTGAAGGAGAGGAATCCTCAACTTATCCCAAAGATCTCTCAAGTGGTAGGGCCTCTTCAAGGTTATATAAGGAGGCCTCCTCATGGTGAAAGTGGAGAAGAGACTAAAGACTAATACACAACTTATGATCCTATAAGTGGTATTAACAGAGAGGATATGGAGATTGAGACTTATGATATCATAAGTGATATTTCATCAAATAAATCAATGTATATTACTTGAGCAAAGGGGTTGGACAAAAAGAACTAGAGGAAGTTGTTGCACCTTCATCAAAGGATTGTAAGTACTTTTACTTGTTCTTATCAGTATATCAATGCTTGGCTTGTTTCTTTCAAACTTATGTTTGTTCCACATGAGTTTGTCTTTAGTAGATAGATCTATATTTGATCTAATCTCAGTAGAATAGGAATTCCATTGTATCATTGTTTGTTCTACATGATCTATCGAGGAGCTCAGGATTGGAGCTCAGCTTGGACTTTGCGAGGACAAACGTCGTTAATAAGGTACATATATTTCTTATTCTCCTTCATATATTAGCTTGATTAGATCTAAAGGGATGTCAGTGTCCATGTTAATCAATTTTTTTTCTTGGCCTTAGGATTCTAGAGACCAACAGGGAATCCGCTTGTCCACAGGAGGATTCACCTGTAACAGAAATTGGTGACTCCAGTAGGGAGGAGCTCTAATTTTTGTCTCCTTTCCTAGATCTTGTTTTGGCCCTTTTACAACTCATTTGACCTTATCCATATTGTTTTTTGTTCTTATATCTAATTGATTGCCTCTTTCTTTCATCTTATTCACCCTGATTGGCTGAGTCTATTCAGAAATTTGGTTTTCTGAGATTTTTTCTGAGTTTTGAGAGCAGAGTTCTCCCCCTCCCTTGTTATCAGAGCACCAAAACTCCCTATTAGTCTCACAAAGAGCGCTGGAACACTCTGGTTCCCCTTACACCAGAGCGCTACCCCCTTTCTGTGAGAAATTCTCCATATTTTTCATCTTCTGAAGTTGTTTCTTCATTTTGGTTTTGACTCGGGAGTTTGTTGACGGGCAAACTTGACCGTCCATCAACTGGAAGGGCGAGTCCAGTCCGAGGTTTTCTAATTAAGCCAAGCCATTTGGTATGACTCACTCTGACGAGTTTAATGGCTCCATTGGCCAATCCAAAGTCCTAAAAGAAACAAATAAATAAATAAAAGAAATGAAATAACTAACTAATTACTAAACACTAATATATATATGTACATGTATATATATATATATATATATATATATATAACTATTTTAAATAATATTTACACAACAAATTTGTTTCTCTAATTTATGTGCATGTTATACAATTTGCGATTTTTAATCTGAACTAATAAAAATCTATGAAAAGATGGCTCTTTTGACAAAAGTAGATAAATAAAGCAAAATAAACTATCTTTTGTTATTTATATTTATTTATCTGTAAGATTAAATATCAAAAAATAGTATGAAACAAGAATATGTAGAGGGTCAAAACCAGACCACATATAAGAGTTTCAAAAATAAACAAACAAATAAAAGAAATAAGATAACGTATTAATGAGTTGATCAACATGCATATAACGCCTGTATGATCATGAAACATCCATCCAGTCTGTCCTCGAGATAAACCTGCAGTGAACCTTTACATTGTTCGGAATAAGTGTGAAACAATATATTGACTGCTAGATTTTAATGACAGAACAATAAGACACAAATAATAACTGTGATATTTGTGATTCCAAGCAATTACATATAAGATAAATCTAACTGTAACAACCTTCTTTTAATCATTCAACAAAATTAGAGATAAATCTTATCATTTGAATTGAATGAGTGATCACTATTTTTTAATAACTGAAGCATCAAAATGTGAACGATATTAAAATAAATTATCTTCACAACATAATAATTTGTCAATACAAAAGATATCAACAATTATTGAATTATCAATATAAACAAACCATAAACGAAAACAACATTTACAGATAGCTAAAGTAGAAATGTAAACATATGTTCCATCCAAATTCATGTATAAGTTGTCCGCCTTCAGCCCCAAGACAAGATGTTTGATTACAAAAACTAATGAGTTTTTAAAACCTTCAGAAAGGTAAATGTCTTATCTTTTGTGATAAGATACAATCATCTATTGATTACAAAATAGAGGGGGAATATAACCACCCAGATCACACTAGATCTTTAAAAGATAAAAAAGGTTTATTCCTGTTTATACAAAAATGGATCATAGATATGGCTAACAAGCCCCAAAAAATGCTTCAGATCACTTGGTCACCATAGACTCCCAAATATCCTGAAAGAAAAGATAAAATACAGAGATTGAGATGTACATTTAACCAATAATTTCCAAATTTCAAATTAGAATAGACTGGCTAGAGAATCTGCTGATTCTATAGCTAATCTATTTTAACAACGAAATCTAAATTATTCAATGAAAAAAATATAACATTATTTTAAGATAAAAACAAATCTTTACCTTCAACTGGAAAATCAAATCGATTCACATGATCTCGGAAATGATCACTGCTGTTACACTCTCTACTTTTTTTATAATGATATTTCCATTTCTCTTTAAACGTTTTCCCGGTCTTTGTGCATTGTTGGGTCTGTGATTTTCATTCGTTAGTGAGTCAATCTGGGTTGTGAAGGCCTTGATTGTATCTTGCAGGGAGGGCACATCTGTGTAGTATTTTTCTATCCAGAATAAACACACTTCACAATGCAGGTCGAGAACAGTTGATTGAGGCAACCCATGGTTGTATGTCAACACGCTCCCACTATTGCCTGTGGGTTTTTTATCAAGTTTGATAAAGGGATTTGGGCAATGCCCTTTCATGAGAGTTTTCATACAAAAGTTCAGGCCTAACATTTGAGAGCCCGAGAGGGTTCTCTATCAGAGGTTTATCTAGCGTTTTAGCAAGGTTTGTAACAAAAAATAAAAATAAAAACGTTTATCTTAACCAAAACAAAAAATTCTGAGAAAATTACCTCCAAAGGTCGAGGCATATCTCTATAAATATCCATTTTTTGGATAAACTGCTCGAAATAAAGATCAAACGGCTCATTTCAGTTCTGGGTTTTAAAGGGTTTTGTCTAATTCGTAGCGGCTTGCTCAGAATCCCTCCTGCAAAATCGTGTCTCTGGCAAACAAAAACGGGATTGAACAGACTGTAACAAAAAAAAAAGACCAACTGTGGGTTTAGATGGCAGTGTTATGAATAGATAGCAGGATTTTTGGATCTAATAGCTTAGGGTTATTGAAAAGAAAATTTATTCAATAATAAATTCAAACCCAAATGGATTTCCCAGATCATGGCATGATATCCTCATAATCATTTTCGACAGTATTAGAAGACATCATGACGTGTGTACTTCAACAGTTGAGAGCCTAACAGGATCGGCTAGCCCTTTGAAAATATTTTGCATTTTTGGTGGCTAACAACACCTTGTGCCTACCTTTTTAGCTTCTAAAATTGGAAACTTTCGGTGACTTACAACCCATAAAAATTTGGCACTTAGTTGTCGAAAGTTCTTTCTTTGACCTTTTATATTCATGAGTTCAAATCATTACTTTCCACCACTGGACCATTACTCGGCTTCTTATTTAATAACTAACCAAAGTTTATAATGTGCCCAAGAAATTCAAAACTGAACCATCAAGCCATTAGAATAATAATAATTGTATTAACACAAATAAATGGATCCAACAACCATTTAAAAGGATTTACAATCTAATTACATATGAATGATTTGTAGAAAGATGTTTCTAAGGCAAAGATCATGAAAATGGCAATCCAAATTCTAATTTTAATTCATGCTCGCAATCATGAATTAAACATAGAAGAATCGAAAATAAAAAAGTATAAAATAATGAATAAGGCTTTAGCCCAAATAGTCATAATAAACTTGTAAAAGTGTTTATAGACAGGGTGATGGCAACCACTCATGAATGAAATGTTTTTCGAATAGTTTATAAAAATCAAAACAAGTGTGGCTACCAACAGAGTTTCATCCTCTCAGTTCATCTTGGTATTGGACTTCAACACCCTGTTTTCTAAGAATTGATCCTCTTTCGTTTGGGAATTTGACATTTTCTTTCCTTGCCTTGAAGTCACTCTTTGTCTTTGTTGACCTAGAGTTAACTTGCTATTTTCTTCTCGTTTATCTGACTGAGTGAAATATTTTGTGAGGAAATCTAAAGGTCTTTGAACCTTTCCATTTGATATTTGAGGTTATTTTTCCAACATATTTTGTTTTTTTAGGTTTGTGGTTCTTCTTTGCAAATTTGGTTATCTTTGTCCTTCATGTTTATTCACAACGAGAGTATATTTTTGTTTGTGTGAGGTTTGCTTCTGATTGTTTAATCCTTAAGTCTGATTGACATTAGAAGTCTTACATCTAATTATCATTCACATATAATAAAAATGACATATTTTAGTGATTGGTTTGGATATTAGAAGACATTTCTGAATTTTGTTCAGCTTTACATTGGATTTGATTGAGAAACAATTGTATGAGGATGTTGCATCTCAGTGTTTGGCAATGAAAATAACTTTCTCTCTTTCCCTTAAATAGCCATTCATCGAAAGACGAGACTGCTTATCATTTTCTTGTGCATTTTTTGGAATTGACTCATAATACCATCAGTTTCATTTTCATACACCCTTGAGTAAAGAACAACTGAAAAATTATTGCTAATTAAAATTTATCTAGACCATTTTGTTTGTAGGATCTTCCACCAACATTAAATTAGGATTAGCACTTTGGATTAGACTGTGAGTACAACTCTCCAAAGTTTTTCAAAACAAACATTAGCATATTGTGATAGGGAGAGAAAATGCAATTGTCGTATAGGCTTTCTGGGATCCCCCTCTCACACACGGGTTACGCATGAGGCGCATTCAGGAGAATTACAGAGATTATCCCTCCGTGGTTCAACTGTTTGTAGTGTCCAGATCATATATTGGGGGTCACTTGAGGGTATACCCCCTATTATGTGTGGGAGCCTCTTGAGTTAATTTCAGACTTGTTACCCTGCCCATACATTTGGATCAGGCTGTCAACTGTACCCACCTAGGGGATGACTGCGAGTTGGTGTCCTTAGTTTCCATAATATTTAGGTACTTACAGGAGGTGACTGTAAAGGGAAGTCTCACTGTACCTAGAACAAACATTGGTCAAACTCACTCGGGCTCCTTGGAGGGTAAATCCACAATTACTGCGTGGAAGCTTGCACCAAGGTGAAAGTATGTTAAGTAGGTCGCCATTGCAACTGTTCCACCATATCCTAGCTCCTTCTTTAGTTGATCACGTGGCATTTTATTTCATCACCAACTAGTACAGTCATCGAGAGAAGGTTTTGTTTGCTTGGTTTTGATTCCTAGATTTTATTAGCATATGTTGTTTATTTTTGTTAGTTGGCTGTAGATTTTTAGCGTCTGTTGTTATTCTTCAAAATTGAGCCTATAAACAATAAAGGTCTTCGCCAATCACATAGGATGTAAGGGATTCCCTCGGAAGGCTACCAACCCCTACCTCCTAACCCTCCAGATAACAACTACCGTGGAGAGGTAGAAAATCAATCTGACGCTGTGAGCATTGTTGGTCCTTCATTAGACAATCAAGAAGACACTTTGGTTATAGTTGAGAATCCCACTCCTCACACTACATCTATGTCGGTAACCCCTCTAGAACCTCTTTTTCTTCATTTAGAATCCCTTGGGAACGTTATAGACAAAGAGGTCCCACAGTTACCTAAGAAAGCATTTACCGAAACATATATGGGATACACAGAACCAAACTTTGGTGATGAGTATAGGACTCATGTTCGTCCTACCACTGTAGTAGATACAAATCCCACACCTCATCATTCTGTATGGATGACTTCATCAGGACGGGATCTCTATGAGAATTTTGAATCGTTTCGACAACCCTTTAATCCTCATGACCCTCTTGTTGAAACTGGGCCATCCAGTCAAACTGTGAATCACCCCATCAATCAGGTCATTAACCCTAATTTTACGTCAACACAATTCCATCCTAATGATGGAATCATCACCTCTACTAAATCCCAAGGAACTTCAATCCCTACCCCCACTTTTACAAACTTTCACTCTACAACCCCACATGTTCCACACGATCCTGCTGGGACATCTTTGCACCAGAGAATGCATACCCTTGCTAGCCAAATACAACTGACTAGAGGGAAACCACCATCTACCGGGCCTATCCCTCCTAGAATACCACCATCCTATGGAAGGCCTACCCCTCCTGGGGGACAACCCCCTTTTTATGTTACTCCAGGAGGGAAAACTCCCTTTGCCAGTCACACCCTGGTCGTTAATCCAACACTAGCAGGGGGGAAACCTTTGTTTGTTGAAAACCCTTCACAATCCTGGGGAGTATCTTCGGGAGGCACATTTATCCATACCCATTTTGGGGGGAACTCATATCATAAACCACAAGGAGGAGTATCAAATCCTGTTCCTTCTAGACCATCTTATGGACAACCTTATCCGGGCAGCATCCCAAACACCACTTGGAGTCCTCAATGACAACAATTTTATCCTCCCCATGGGCCTAATGTATATCGACCTATGGTATCTACTCCTTACCCTCCTCAAGGGAACAATGTTTATCCTCCTTATGGGCAAGAAAATCACCCGACTTATAATGCTCAGAACCCACCGAGTTATTCAAATGTTTCTCAGCCATCATTGAATCTTGTTTATCCTGGTTAGCAACAACCATATGTAGGAGGAACAACTGGTTACAATTATCCACCTAACCCAATTTATGGTCCTACTGGTGTTCCTATGCCACACCAATATCATCCACAAATTAAATGACATCTACCATTCCTTGTGACTCTGGATCTCCTAGACTTGTCTTAGTCAACTAATGATCCTATTTGTCATTCGCCAGTATGGCCAGTTATTCAAGATAAAATTCCTTCTGATATTCTGAAATTTGATGGAAAACATGGAGAAGATCCAAATAACCATGTGATGACTTTCCATTTATTGTGTTCATCAAACTCTCTCATGGATGATTCTATATGTTTTCGTCTTTTCCAACGAACACTTATGGTCTCTATAGAAAAGTGGTATATTGAACTACCACGTGCTTCTTTTCATGATTTCAAATCCCTTTCCATGTCTTTACTCATGCACTTATAACACTTTGTACCTTACAACTACCTGCATGAATCCTTTTGAAGTGTTATATGGACAAAATCCACCTTCAGTTCTCTCATATTTACCAGGTGTCTCGAAGGTCCAGGAAGTTGACCAAACGCCTACAGTTCGAGAGGATATTCTTTGTGCCTTCAAAGAGAATTTGGTCATGGCCCATAATCGCATGAAGAAAAAAGTAGATCAAGGTCACTCTAAACATCAATTTGTAGAAGGGGATTAAGTGTTTCTTCGACTATAACCTTACAAGAAAAATTCCCTCAAGGATGACTAGTGTCAAAAACTGGCTACCAAATTTTATGGTCCTTATATGGTTCTCAAGTGTGTGAGACAGGTGGCCTATTAGTTATCTTTTCCGAGTCATTCAAGATCCATCCTATTTTTCACGTTTCCTTCTTAAAGAAGGTGATTGGAACTAAGTGCCAAACTCAAACCATCCTTCCCTAGTTGAACGAAGAAGGATCCATTTGGCTACAACCACAAGTAGTTTTGGACCAGTGAGAGCATTGTCTATGACAACACACCATCAAGGGTGTGTTAGTTCATTATAACGATACAACTCCAATAGATGGAACTTGGGAATCAACTACCATTCTGCATCAATTTCCCCATCTGAATCCTTGAGGACAAGGTTGTTTTTAAGGGGGAGGGCATGTTAGGGACCTAACCCCTCACATAGGTAGAATGATATATTTCCATGTAATAAAGGTCAATATTAATAAGACATAACAATAATAAAGAATAAGTCCAATGTAAGAAGACCTAATAGAAGTTTCCACTTCTAGAAGGATATTCCTCTAGATGGTTCTTTTGATAGACATATTTAGTATAAATAGGAGTCGAGGGTATGAGAATTTTTGTCTTGGATATTATTGTAAAATGTCTCTACTCTACTGGAGGTTTCCCGCTCTAAGAGGCAAGTGAACATTTCTCTCATTAATTGAAGTGCTCTTTCTGGTGTTCTTCTAGTATAATTTTTGTATTATTGTGGTGTTGTTATGATTATATTGTTGTTCATCTTCCATTTCAAGCTATTCATTTATCTTATGCATAATTTTTTATATATGGAATATTACAATGAACCACTTGTGATGGCAGTCATTTTGCAATTTTCCTTGTGTCTAAATGAACTACAGAGGCTTATGATCAGTGTGGATGATTGTCTCCTTCCTAAAAATTTAATTCCTCCACTGGAAATAGGCTTGTACAATTGAGTACATTTATTTGGCATAAGAGGGGTACTTACAGATATTATCTGATATCATCTCACTATGATAGGCCATGGGATTTCCATGTTGAGTGAGAAATTTTCCCACAACATAGTTTGAAGAATATTTTTATTCTTCCACGACCTTATCCACTTGATTATGTTGTGTGGATAAAACTTTCATTGAGTCCATGAATGTGGCTGCAACCTTTTGCTCACTTTGAGCGCAAATCATGAAGAAGAGAAACTTCTCAGTGTGAGAGATGACCTTCTTGCATTGCTTGGAAGAGATCAAGGAAATGGAAGTAGGTGGGACTACCTCGGGTATCCTGTACAATTTCCTATCTAGTGTAATAGTACATTGCGAGGCCTAGACTCATATACAACATGATGTCTCCATAAACAAGGTTGGCCCAAAATAACATCACAAACTTCAAGGGAGGCGACATCACACAATACCTCATATTTGAATGGCTTGATGCCATAGGGTAGGAATATATATTGGCTGATGCAGAGATTACTCCCTTGGAGGACCCTCCGATGGTGTATGAATATGCATGTGGTGTTCTCGACAGATCCAACCACTTGACAACCTCCAGTGAGATGAGGTTCTTATAGCTACCTCTATCAACAATGAATTGCAATGGAGTACCATTCACCCACATCTATGACTGAAATATGCACTCACCTTCCTATGGTTCATTAGCTTCACTGGGCACTGGATTTATTGTCAATTATTCATCTTCCTTTTTATGGTTCTTACTCAAAGTTGAAGATTGTTTCTGATTCAAAGGATTTCACCTCGGCCACCAATGACTGCTTTGAATGACATTCAACGGTGTTATTTCTGAGGCTCTTATGGAACTCGCACCACTTCGAGTGCCTTTCTTTTTCTTCCCATTTTCCTTCTTCATTTGAATTTTAGACTAGTTTTCTCTAGGGTTTCCATCCTTGATATGCCCTTTGTTCTATGGGTTGGGGTCACCTTTTCCCTACTTCTACTGTGAGGGGTTCACATACCCAAACTGTCGTGTATTTTCTTTAATATTTTTTTTGATTTCAACATCATATCGATAGGCCATGACCAAGTATGAGATGTCCAAAAAATCCATTTATGTATGGATGTATCTATGTAGACCACTGTGGTACTTGATAACCATATGTTGCACAAGGTATTGAAGACATTGGTGAACTCTAACACTATTTGGTGCCTTTCCCGCTGAAATGTGGTCCATCTTGTATATAATTTGTCATAACTTCCAACCGGTTATTATTGTTCCTTAATAAAATACTTGAAAGAAACCCAAGTGGGTGCGACTAAAACAATGTAGATTCATCTATTTCCTTTTTCTCACAGAAAGTATCCCACCAATATTTGACATGGGGGATGGCCTTAAGGAGAAAAAATGTAATCTTTTCTCTATCAGAAAAGTTATGAACAGAAAAATACCCTTCTAGAATGTTTAACCATTTGGATACAACATCTACATCTATTTGACCTTAAAATATAGGAATATCAAAAATTTTCTATACGTTGAAGGGGTTTGCGCCTCTTCTTGAGGAAGATGCATCGCCTGTTGCAAGTTGTCGAAGGATTTGTGCAAAATTATCCATAATATAGTTCCTGTATCACATGAGGGATTCCTTGAGAAACAATTTAAATGGATATGCTACCCCATAATCCCTATTTTATTCTCCCATGGGAATTCATTGGGTTCAGTGAAGCTCATCTTGTAAAGGATCAACTGGTTTGAGTCCCAACTGCTTATATCCTGATCTCGTTGGGGACATGCACAGAGAAACAAATGAAGAGAAAACCACTATGATACCAATGATACAAATTTATGAGAGGAATGAAATGAAAAATAGTTCTAGAACATTAACACAGATATACAAAGATATAGTGAAACTTAACTTCTATTCAATAAAGAAATCTATTGAAACTGTAAAATGCAGAATGAAACAATCTTGCTCAAATGGTGGTAGCTAGTTTATGAGAAGCGATGTGGCGTCTACGTGCATTTGTCTAAGAAAATTACAATGAGGCATATAGGCATTTTTATCATCAGTAATAAATCATAAAATCCCAGACATCCGAAAACATAACCCTAGAAGATGAAGCGCCAAAAGTTATGTGGGCCCTGATGGGGTAAGTTGGTACATAAACTTCCCGGGGTAGTAACTTTTTCATACGATCTAAATTTTAGGTGCACATTATCTTGTTGTAAAGGTATATCCTAGGAATACACATGTTTTCATCACACTCTGAATCTATCTATAGTGTGATTGTAGTGATCCAAAAAAACGTTGTTTAGGGCCTCAAAATGACCCTGGAAGATAAGGACCTGAAAAGGTAGAAAACAAACTGCCAAGATGAAAAATGTATGTGAGCTAGTTGGAAGAGGTGGTTGGCCATTGATATCAACCTCGATCATGTCAGGTTTAGGTCAAGGTAATTTGTTGCCTTACAATTCCTTTTCTTACAATATACCGCTCTTCCTAGTGTGCGAGAGTGTGGGAGGGAGAAAGAGGAAGACACATAGGGGAGGTAGAGAGTGAGTGTGTTAGAGTGTGGGAGGGAGAGAGAGGTAGAAAAATACAGGAGGTAGAGAGTGATTTTTTTAGATTTTGGGATGGAGACAAAGGAAGACATAGAGGGGGGATATAAAGTGTGTGTGATAGACTATGGTAGGGAGAGATAAGTAGACAAAGAGTGGAGGTAAAGAGTGAGTGTGTTAGAGTGTTGGAGGGAATGATAGGAAGACATAGAGAAGATATAGAAACTGTGTGTGCGAGAGTGTGGGAGGGAGAGAGAGGAATAAAAAGAAGGGAGGTAGAGAGTGAGTTTGTGAGAGTGTGGGAGGGAGAAAGATGAAGACATAGAGGGGGGATAGAAAGTATGTGTGCAAGAGTGTGGGAGGGATTGAGAGCAAGGAATAAAAGAGTAGTAGAGAGAGTGTGTGAGAGTGTGAGAGGGAGAGAGAGGAAAATAGAGATGGCGATAGAGAGAGAGGTAAATGTAGGAGGGAGGGGTATATGTAGGAGAGATATAGGTGATATAGTGGGAGTGAGTGGAAGAGAGAGACATAGGATATAGGAGAGAGAGAGTGTGTGAGAGTGTGATAGGGGAGAGAGAAAGAAAAAGAGGAAGGAGAGAGAGAGAGCGTGTGAGAGGGAGGAAGATGGAGACATAGAGGTGGGGAATAGAGAGAGATAGTGAGAGGAAGGGAAGTAGAGAGGGA
>JZKD02S0194064.1:6973-24234 GCA_000966675.3 Picea glauca | reverse complement strand
CTCTTTCTACCCCCCATATATCTCTTGCATCTACAACTTTCTCATGTCACTTTGTATCCTCCTCCCTATCTCACTCACTGTATGCATTTTTTCATCCATTTTAATGATAAATTTATAATAATAATTGTTGATTAAATTTATAATAGTTATATTTAATAATTTTGTTGTTTAAAAATTATAATTAATTAAATTTAAATTATTAAATATGAAAAGTAACCCCCCCACTCTATTTCCTACATCTACAACTTTCTCCTCTCACCCTATATCCTCCTTCCTATGTCATTCATTGTATGCATTTTTTCATCCATTTTAATGATAAATTTATAATAATAATTGTTGATTAAATTTATAATAGTTATATTTAATATTTTTATTATTTAAAAGTTATAATTAATTAAATTTAAATTATTAAATATGAAAACTAAAATCACGATTAATAATAAATTTCAATCTTTGTCTTCGATGGTAACAATTTATATCCAATATTTGTAAGGTTTGATTATGGTGAGGGAAAACTTTAGAGGTTAAAATTCGTGACTTCTCTTGTTTACTTGTAAAAATAATTTAATAATTTCTATTTTTTTAAAACTATTCACCCAAATTCTACGGGATTATACTATTTTACTCCAAAATTTGTCAATATTTCTTAAAATATATACAAATACTTAGAAATTGAAATCCTTTTACAAGAATAACACTGCTACAGCTAAAGTCCTCCTAAATTAGGTCTAAGGAATAGGCACAATGATAACTCCCTTACAAGACTGATCTACCTTTAATCTACCCAAAAGCCATCTAAACTAAGTGATGAGAGAAAGAGGAAAGAGAGGGTTAATGAGTGTACCTTCGATCCTTGTGGTTGGTGAAGACCTCTTTCGCTTGTTGTCGACTCCTAGATCACAGATCGCCTCCAAAATCTCACCTACAAGAGGTTAAGAATACAATGCAAACAAATATACAATCTCTAATAATCACTTTAAAATTATAAACAAAGCTATAAATTCTCAAATTAACAAGAACATGTAAACATAGAGTTTTGGGACAAGGATAATCTCTTTTATTCAAATTCAAGATTAAAAAGGTTACAACCTTTATCGACGATCGCTCTACGAACCATGTCCGGGCTCCTCTATCGTGGCTCCAACTGCATCAATCCCACATTATCTTCTCACAACCAACATACCATCAAGGGAAGGAGGAAGAGTTGCACAGGGAGAATGGTTGGAGGTGAAAGTTGAGGTTAAAACTTAGAATGAGATACAAATCTTGGGTAAAGAAAGGGAAGGGATTTTGGCATAGTTTTCTTATTCTCTTGTTCATGCCCCTAATCGACTCCCCGAGACCTTTTTTTATATGGGAAAAATATCGTTATTCAGTTTGGGGATGGGCTACAAGGGGTAAAATCGTTAAGAAACCCTCCATATCCCATAAACTCTGCCGAATTTCACGCAATTTTATATTTTTTGCAACTTTTGGAGGTAAACGCAGGGAAACTAGCATGCATCACACGTGTGTACACGGGCTAACTTGCATGCAACACATGTGTGTACACAAACTATTAGTGCAACAAGGCGCATACACTATCCAAAAAAGTGTTTTCTAAAAGGAAGCCTTAGCATTATTTTTGAAAAAGTATGCAAATGGATGAGCCAATGTATTGTTTGCACATATATGAAATTTTTGGACTATAACAGATGCCCCCTAACGTGTGAGGTCAGAAGAGAAATTGATCTAAGAAATACAATACAATATCTTCACAGTGGGAAGGTAGAGAGTTGAGTGAGCCCGAGATGAGTGTTCGTGAGTGTGTCATCAACAAAATAATGATAATCTCTCTGAGATGGGCATATGCATGCTTAGGATGAACTAACCATGGCTTCCAATCAAGTACACTACAGATCCATGTCATATATATAGTAATCATGACTACGAGAAAAATATTTATGTCTATATAAAGTGTAGCTACAAACAATACACAACAGATCTACATCTCAAAATCATCTAAAGATATACAAATAAAATATGGTATGCATCTTCAAGAAGCATAGATGTATGTGGTTGGAGATGATAAATTCATAGCTCGAGTAATGACTTCAAGATATTCAAAAGTTAGGTAGGAGTAGAATAGGAGTGTACGTACCTCACAAATGGAGTGTATGTACCTTTTCTTCACATATATCAAAATCCTAGAATACGTACCACCCTTATTTATGCAATAAATTTTTTTCATCTTAACCATTTCACAAATGAGTTATATGAGGCAATATAGGAGACCAATACCTACGATATTAAAAATAAAAATTGATCATGTTAATACCCTCTTATCCTGCATGAAGAAAAGACGTTGTAATTTCAGGCATATGTTGACTTTAATCATTTTTAAAAATATATTAAATTAATATATTTTTTTAAAATATACGGCACAAGAAAACTGGGTTTTCTACAAGTATACAAGTTTTTGGAATGAAATTTCATTTTTAAGGTACTCAAAACTTGCATGAACAAAAACATATACCTTATATTTTGTTGGAAAAATAAGATACCGTTGTTAGAAAAAAAAAATTGACACAGTTATTCACAATTTCTATTAATAAAAGTTATATATTCGAAAATCTAATTCAGTTTCCTACATTTTTTCGTATTACACCATATTCAAATTAATTTTAAAAGTACCTTTAATAATTCCTCCAAGTTAACATATCATTTTTTTTCTAGGTTTGCATTGCCACCAACACATCATGAGAGACCATCATTAGCTTGCACTCACCCAATATATGATTCAAGAAATATTAGAAGATGAAATCATTCAACCTATCCAAAGTGATTTATATTCACCAATGATGATGGTTAAAAAAAAGTATGTTTCATGGTGTATGTATCTAGATTATAGACAACTCAACAAAATTACCAGTAAAGATAAGTTTCATGTTCATGTCATTGATAAATTATTAGACGAATTCCAAGGACTTCTTTTTTTTACTAACTTCAATCTCCTCTCTCAATATCATAAAATATGAAGGAGGCAAGAAGACATTCCCAGAATATTATTTAGAACACACGAAAGACATTATGAGTTTTTGTTGATGCCATTTTTCCTTATTAATGCACCTTCAACATTCCAAAGCCTCATTAATTCTATTTTCAAATCCTTACTCAAAAAATTTGTGTTAGTATTTTTTGATGATATGCTAATCTACAACAAATTGTGGGAAGAACATGTGGGACATGTTGACATGGTTTTAAAAATATTGGAAGAGAAAAAATTATATGCAAATCCTTCCAAGTGTTCCTTTGAGGTTCAAGAAGTGGAATATTTGAGTCATATTTTATTTCATGAAGCTCTCAAAATGAACCCTAACAAAATTAAATCTATGATGGAAGAGCCAATTGTGAAAAAAATGAATAATATAAGAGGATTCTTAGGATTAAAAGGGTAATACCACAAGCTTTTCAATAATTTTGGTCAAATAACGACACTTCTAACATCATTATCAAAAAGGGAAATTTTTTATTGGACTCAATAAGTAACAAAATATTTTGAAAATATTAAGGAGGCTATGTGTTTGAATCATGTCCTAGCCATGCATGATTTCAAAAAGACCTTTAATGTGGAATGTGATTCCTCAGGACATGGAATTGGTGCATTTTTAAATCAAGAGGGAAGACCCCTTGCCTTCGAGAGTAGCCATATTAATGGAGATAACTTACTCAAGCCCATTTATGAAAAGAAATGTAATCCATATTACATGCACTTAAGAAATGGTTACCGTACATAATAGGTAAAAAATTCAAGCTAAAAAGAGATCATGACAGTTTGAAGTACTTCTTGGAACAATGATAATATTTATAAGTTAAAAAAAATGTCTTAAAAATATGATAGGTTGTTACATTGAAATTATCTACAAAAAAGGAAAAAAAATATGTTGATCGGTTTACTTTCAAGGAAAGACGAAGACATAGAGGGTGTGATATGTTATTTCCCTTCCACAATATTATTGGGTGGAAGAATCAAGGATAGAATGGTATCAAGATTAAATAATATGAAATACCATTAAACAACTACAATTTGACCAAAGTTCATTAGATAAATTTGTGTGGAATAATGATTTAATATGGTATCAAGTATAAATATTGATTATATTTATGTAATAATTCTGAACTCAAACTAATCTCCTTTTGGAATTGCACACCTCTCCTATAGGAGGACACTCACGGTTCTTGAAAACTTACATAGGATCAAGACAAAAAAATTCTGGGAAGGTCTTAAAACTGATATTCAATTTTGTTTGGCTAAATGCATTGTTTTCCAAAATAATAAGGGAAAGAGAATAAATATCACATGTCTCTTACAACCATTATCTATACCAAGTCAACTTTGGGAAGATATTTCAATGGATTTTATTACATGTCTACCCAAGTTCGAAGGAAATAATGTCATCATGGTAGTGATGGATCGACTCACAAAGTATGCCCATTTTTTCTCCCATTCTCATCCTTCCAAAGCAAGTACAATTGCCACAATGCCCATTATTACTATACTAGACTTTTTTTTATATATATTGTTATTTGTTTATGAAAATAATTTTAATGTGAACTCAAGAACTTAATTGCAACTAAAAATTGTGATCTCATGAGAGTGTGTTGGTTCACATAGGTTTTGTTTAGGCCAAAATTTATTTATATTCTATTATATTATTATGATGTTTCTATGCCCTCGGATAATTTTAAGGATGAAAATTGATCTCGGAATGTAGAAACCTTGGTCATTCTTACTAGTCCTTAATATTGAAACTATAAAACGTTTGTTAATATTTCAGTAAAAAAATATTCAAATTTCTAAGAACCTATATAGTTTCTATAAAATTTGGGCTATTTTTAAGATAAAATAATTATATTCTATAGAATTTGGGTTAATGTATTTTACAGAAAACAAAATAAAATTGGTGAATCGTTTTTGTGAAAAAAGCATGGAAAATTAGACCATGGGAGAAATTTATCCCATAAAATTTGCTTTGGTGTGACCAACTTAATATATATATATATATATATATATATATATATATATATATATAGAATGTAAATGGTGTTATGTTCTCCTTGTCAATTTGTTAATACCAAGGTCCCATTCTCTCTAGATATCAATCCATCAAATATATTATAATTTACAGTCAAATATATCTTAAACTTCCAAATTTTTAAGGTGGATTGTTACAAAATTCCATCTTACATGGCATTCACTTGATATCTCTTATATAGTTTTAAGGTGGATTGATACAAAATTCCATTAGATGGCATTCACTTCATATCTCTTATTCTCTTCTTATTTATCTAAAATAAACTACTAACAATTTCCATGTATTTGTTTTCTTATCAGATGTCAGGAAAATAAGACAAACAAGAAAAAACCAAATTCTTTTGGCAATCATGCAACTAGCATATAGTGGCTACAACTTCCTTTTTGATACACATATGTTGTTACAACCATTAGAGAAAAGAGATAACCATACAATGTTTCTTTCAAAAAAAAGATTACAATTTACAAATATGTTGTTTTGAGTTTTTTGTCTAGACTTTTAGCAATCTCTTTGTGAAAAATGTGTGTATAACCATCAGGGAAAATAGATAACAAAACAATGTTTCTTTTGAAAAAGAGATTACCATTTACAACTATGTTGTTTTGAGTTTTTACTTTGAACTTTTAGCAATCTCTTCATGCACAATATACACACACACACACACACACCTTTTAGAAACATTGTACAACTAGGGATTTTGGAAATATTATTCAACATTAACATTCTATGCTCCATTGCTATCAAGAATACATATAGTTATTGCAAGCATATTTATGGATAAATTTGTCTTCATCCTTTTTATATTGGATTAGATTTGTACAAAAATAATATTAGTTATTGATGTTATTCTCTATGTCTAAATGTAGATCCATCTTCAACCCAGATCTATCAAGCAATGAGAGGGATACAATTTGTTAAGGTGTAATTTTAATTTTTTTTGTAAATAAAAATAATTATATTACATTGTGAAAGAAAAAAAATTACATGTATAGATATACATGTGAGAAATCCAGTTGTTCTACCACCGAGGTGGAAACCAAAATGCAAAAGTGTGACATCTGTCCATAGTTACATAACTTGAAAAAAATGCGACAACTGTCAAAATACAACCAGGGGACTTGCCACATGTTCTACCACTCTCATGGAAACCAGAACAGGCAGTGGATTGGGTGCCCTAACCTAAACCAGTGACTATCGAACTTAAGCCTATCAGGCCTGAACCAAAGACCTAAACCAGAGACTAACATAGGAAAAATTGCAAAAAATTTAGATATTGACGCAAAGAAAAAAAACTAAAATAAGCTATGCATATGGCGATCCAAGGTGTCCATCGTGATAAATCCTGAAGGTGAAGGGTTGAAATCATGTCGCGCAACGACTCTTCTCAGGCTCACTTGACATGGAGGCATAGAGGGAATTCTGGCGTTTTCCAAAGAAAGTCTGGCAGTGTGGTTGCTCGGGCAAGTCCCTCCTCATTTCAAATATTAAAACAAAGTGGTCATTCATGAGTCGTTGGGAGTCTGGAGTTGGGTGGTAGTCTGCTTGATAATGGTTCTCCTCCAAGGTGGAAAAAACGAAGTTGAAGGAAATAACTGAGTTCGTGATGGGGTATTCTTCCATGGAGGCAACTACATTGCATCCTGAGTGACCCTCCAGAGGTAAGCCCTCTTCTTCCACTATGCATCCCATAGCCACTGACTCTTGTAGTGGACTAGTGGTGCAGGTAGTAGGTTGGTGTTCCAAGATGGTCTAGGGAGGGAAAGGAAACAATTTTGCCCAATTGGGCAGAAATTCTTCTTCCACCAGGAAACCACCTTCGAGACTCTCTGTTGTTGTTGCACCTATGCGTGCCCATTGAGCCTCAAGAGACCTGTAGGGACATCATCCAGAACTAGAAATTGAGAGGTAAGTCCCTGGTCATGGTGAGCCCAAAGATCTGGAGGGGCCTGCATAGACCAATTCTACCCCGAAGATCCTGAGTGGTCTCCACCTAGCATGAGAGCTCGCGAGGCAGTCCCCGGGTGGTTATGTCATCCAAATCTGTTGTAATAGGACAACCCTCACTTGGGCTTGCCCAATTCTCTTAACATGGATGCACAGGGAACCAAATGAGTGAAAAAACTGTAGGAGCAAGCTGAGTCTTGGGGTAGGATCAACAAAAGAATGTGAGGCTCCAGGCTCAAACACCCCATATAACATTTCCCACACCGTGAAAAGACCAGGAGGGTTGCAGCATTGATGGATCTGGTAGCCATTAGTGCTGGTGTGATGGCGATATCAAGGATTGTACTAAAGCTAAGGAGTCAAGCCCAGGCTTCCATTAAGGACTGACACATTAATCCTTAGCATTTAAGCATGAGAGCCATCCTGACTGGCCATGGGGGGAGGGTATTGGTGAGAGGCTTTAACTGCCCTCGTGATTGCCTCGTCCAACGACATGTGTGGCCCATGTGGCCCATGTATCACTCCATCTAGGGAGAGGCACTCCTATAGAGCCAGTTCTTGACATTTATGTAGGAGCTTTGAGTCTTGTTGATCTGTGGTTTTAAAATGAGGATCTCTACTTGGGTGTTGACACCTTCATTGGCTAGCTGGTCAACTACTTTGTTGGCCTCCATTTTGACGTGTCATGTAATGATATTTAAGGGATGAAGTAGTGAATATTGTAGGAGGGAGGGAGGACATGTGAGGCACCATCTAGGAGTGATTTTTTTCTGGATCTGAGCCTTGGAGAACTTTGGTCACTAGAGAGATGATAAGTTGTGTGTATCCTTCTAGAATTAGGGGCTACAAGTTAAGAATATGGGCTAGTTGGGGGCCTTTTATGAGGCCCCAAAGCTCAGTTTATTTGTTCGTGTCATGCCCCAAAAATCATTCTTTGAGGAATTTGATTTTCCTTTTATTGTCTCTAATGACTGCTCCGTAGCCAACCTGTCTTGGATTACCCTTGGAGGCTCCATTGAAGTTTATCTTCCAGAACCCTGAAAGGGGGAAAATACAAAAAGTGGAAGAGAGAGATTTAGGCACTGATGGGTTGGGGAGACTGAGATGCAGACTTGGGTTGAATTTCTTCCAAGTGGCGAGAATGTTTAATTCCACAGGGGTATCTCAGAAGTCCTCTGGATTCCAAGGATGAATTTTAATTGTTTCCCAAATGTTGTTAGTGATTTTTTCCGAAACATTTGAGAGGCAGGAGGGTTAAGAGTGGAAGATGTCCTTATTTCTCTCTTTCCATAGTTTCCAAATGATAAACCCTAGCAGGAGTTTCCAGATTCCGTTTAGAATCATACTTTGATAATCCCTAGGGCCCCAATTTCTTAAGTTGTTTGGGATGCTAGTAGTATCGTGCTTTGTTTTCCTCATGGTTATAGTGGCATGGTCCCAAATTTTATTTTTGAAGTGGCATTGATTGAATAAGTGTTCCATCGTTTCTTCCTGCTGCAAAGATGGAAAATTGAGGGGCCTATAAAGCCCCTTTTTCTTAATTTGTCCCAGGTGAGGAGCCTATTTTGGACCAGGAGCCATAAAAAGGTAGAAACCTTTGGCCAAAGTTTGGTCTTCCAGATTATGTGCCAGATGTGATCTTTTTAATGTGCTTGTAAGTTCTCTTGGATCTTATAGGCCTCCTTGATCATGAAATTTTATGTAGTTGAGAACCCCCAACGAAGTATATCCTTATCCCTACTGATGCGGATTTTCCTGTAACCCAATGTTTCTTTCCAAGGTTGCATTTCGACATTGTCTTGTAGATGAAGATCCTAAGGTAGCACTTTCCAGCTGCGCCAGGGGGTATTATGCTGGGTGGTAAGCCATAGGTCAACCACTTTGAGATTTTTTGGGTTCGAAAGGTAGGTCTGATAAGGGGATAGGATTTCCAGTAATTGTAGGGGAGGGAGTTGTTGGTAGGCATCTGTCAAGAACTGCGCACTTTGATCATTTCTTACTTCCCAGAAAGCATGCTTCTGAATGAGTGGGGGATTGCACCATGATATGTTCCAAATGTTGGAGCATTGGATATGATCATCAATCCTTATGAGTTCTTCTTGTTGCAGGCCCATAGTGTACTTTTTCCACCAGAATTGCACCAAAATTACATGAGGATATTTGAGCCCTCGACACCAGATTTTCACTCCCATTACATTGTTCAGTTTCCCGAGGTCACAGAGCCATAATCCCCCAAGGGATGTGGGTTTGAAAATCTTATCCGAGCTGACTAAGGCCTAAGTTTTTAGTTTTTTATGGCCATTCCATAGGAAGTTCTTATAAAGGGCCCTTATGCTTTTTATGAAAATTATTGGTGTCGCCAGGGCCGAGAACATGTAGGTTGAGATGGCTTGAAGAACCAACTTGAGGAAGACAAGCCTCACAAGGGTATTAAGTGTTCTGAAGGTCCAATAGCTGAGGTGATTAGATATTGAAAGGTGAAGGGAGTTCTAGGAGGTGTTGCGAGCTACTGAGTCCGTGAGGGGAAGGCGAAGGTATTTGGATGGAAGGGAGCACCCGAGGATGTCCAAGAGACGAGAGATGTGTCATTCAAATGTTGTTGGCATGTTGAAGAAGAAGATTTTTGACTTCTCCATATTGAAGATGGTTCTAGAGGCTTCTCTAAAGTTTGATAGTATGGTGGGAAGATCGGTCGCTTCCCTGGCAATGGGGGTATTCTGGAGCAACGTATCATCAACAAATTGGCTATGGGAAATGACTGATTGGAGCCCATAAATAGAGAGGCCTTATAGGGTTCCATCGACAATTGAGGCAAAGAGATACCTTGCCATTCCTTCTACCATGATCACAAAGAGGAAAGGTGAGATTTGGTCTCCCTGTCAAATGCCTCGTGGGGGGCAGAAATTTTTCAAGGGAACTCCATCAACTAGGATGGAGAAGAAAGAAGTGGTGAGTTCCATGATCCATTCTATTTAGTCCAAATTGAACCTAAAGGCTGAGAGAATCGAGTACATGTAGTTCCAACTTATCTTGTCAAAGGATTTAGAAACATCAATTTTAATGAGCATACTTGGTGTGCGGGCAATATCGAGAGAGTTGATGACCTCATGCGCGAGGATAACATTGTCCATGATGTGTCTCCCCTCCACATAACCTGACTACTCCATAGAGATGATGCAAGGGAGTATAGGTTTGATCCTGACAGCTATGAATTTTGTTATGATCTTGTATATGACGTTACAAAGCGTTATTGGCCAAAATTGCTTCGGGTTGGTAACAAGATCGTCTTTAGGAATCAAAGTAAGAAAAGTGGCATTAAGAGCAGAGGGCACCTTCTTTGAGGTTCTCGATAAATCCAGAAGTTGGAAAACCTCTTCGCGGACCATCGACCAATAGTAGTTGAAAAAATATGTGGTGAAGTCGTCCAGTCCTGGGGATTTATATGATGACATTTTCTCAATGGCCTGGTCTACTTCATCTTGCGTGATCGGTCTCATAAGGGATGTGTTCTACTCTGTAGTGATTAGGGTGGGGATGTGCTGAGTGACCTTTTTGATGGCTGACGTCTTGTTCATCGGTGCTTCTGAGAGAAGTTCTTTATAGTATCTTACCAATTACCCTTCTATGTCTGCATGGTCAATGAGAGTATTACCCTGTGAGTCCTCAAGCTTTGTTATGTGATTGATATGCCTTCTGTGGATCATGGATCAGTGGAATAACTTTGTATTTTTTTCCCCTCCTTGAGCCATTGGACCCGATATTTTTTCCTCCATAGGATCTCCTCTTGTTTTTTACTTTCCTCAAGATTTTTTTCCAGGGTGGTTTCTTCCTGTAGTAAGGATTCCTAGTAGCCCGATACCATGGAATCTCGTTGTACCTCCTCCATGTGTTGTTCTAGGTCTTTTGGCTAGAAAAATGTTCCCAAAATTTTTTTTGTTCAAGTTACGTAGTTGTTGTTTGAATTTCTTCAGGCATTGTTGGAATTTATACATTTGCATCCCATGCACTACTTCTACATTGGCCCACCAAGTTCGAGAGAGTTCCTGTAAGTTTGGATGGGTTAGCCATAATTTCTCGAAGTAGAAGGGTTTGAACTTTGGAGTTTCCACAATGTCCACCCAGAGTTGGATTGGCCAATGGTATGAGCTGAATTTGGGCAGTATGTTTGCCTCAATAATTGGTCCTTCAAGAATTATGTTCTCCAAAATTAAAAGTGATCTAGGCAACTGGAGATGCGTTGATTCTTTGTGCGCTTGTTATTCCAAGTGTAAGGGACATTCCTAGTCTCTATATAGATTAGGTTAAGGTTGTCTATGAGATGCCTAAACTTGTAACTATCTTGTTCCAAGCATTTTGTGCCTCCATTTTTTTCCTCTAAGTTGAGGATGATGTTGAATTAACCCCTCAATATCCATCGATATTGTCCCCGAAGAGTGTTGATGTAGGACAAACTATTGATGAAGTATTATTTTTCTTGGTTAAGTTGAGGACCATAAGCAATTGTTAGGACACATGCTTTACTTGATCCTGTGACTCTATACTTAGCTGTAAGAATTCCCACCATTGAAAAGGTTGGTTCTAGTTCAATGGTGGTTGGATTCCAGAGAATGGCTAGTCCTCCACCTTCCCCTCTAGATTCAATATGGGTGAAGTTGCAGTGCCTCCAACATCTTTTGAAGGTTTCCTCTATGATACTTCCCGCACTTTTTGTTTCCTGAAGTAGTACAATATCCATATTTTTCGATTGAATATTGTTTCGAAGAATCCTTTTCTTGGATCTTCTATTGAGACCTCTTATGTTCTAAGTGATGGTATTCATCATAATTAACTGTGGGGGGTGGAAAAATCCTTCTGAGAGGCGTTGTATTTTCCCTGAGTTGATATTTAAATTGCCTACCTCTTTGGTGAGATGTTGTGTTGTATTTCTACCTCTTCTCTTGCTTTATTTTGGGTTTCTCTTGGGATCTAGGTCGAGCTCCAGTTGTACACCAAGTCGTGAGGTGGCTCCAGCTGTGGATTCGATGAAGACTTTATGTATTTTCTTGATTTTTTCTACTGGAATGGATTATAGTTATTTGCAGTTGAATGCATCCTCTAGATCATCTAGGTCAATGTCTGTAAGTTCATTTTTATCTATCTGCATTATGATGTCGCCATCCTCTTGGACTATGATTGTTGTTGTTTTAGCATAGGTTTGGTGGGTTTTTTTGGGGATCTGCTCTAGGACTGGCTTGAGGTTTTTCCTATCCTTGCTAGTTCCCTTACCTTTTTCCTTCATTTTGTGTGGGTTTTCCACCTCTTCTACTTCTGGTAGCTTGCCGAGGGAATCAAAGGAATTTTTAGTCAAGATTTGTTTGTTACTTGTTGTTGTTGTTTTTTTTGTTGCATTTTTTTTTCACCCTTGCACCTGGGTGAACCCATCTTGCTATGCTTCCTCTATTATTGGCTGTGTTGGGGCATTGAAAGGGAATTACCTGAAGAGATTCTCATGTTCATGGCATTTTCTACACCAGAATGGGATGTGCTCATAGTCTATGGTTTGTGTCCAATATTCATCCTGATATTTTATGGTAACCGATATTGGGAGGGATTTCAATATATTCATGTAGACATATATTCAAGCATAGGAAGTGTATTTTATGTGATTCAAGGCCTCTGAATATTTGACGTATCTTCCTAGCATGTTGTCAATGCCCATTTATATTTCCTCTAGCCAGATTTCCTGGGGGAGGGAATACAAATAGATCCAGAGTGGGGTGCATGAAAATTCCTCCTTCTCTAGGCTGAGATGATCTGTCCAAAAGCGCAGTTAAAGCCTCACTGAGTTATAGAAATATGGACCATTCTCAAAAAACATGTCCTTTTCCTCCAAGTTGTAGAATATGATCGTGAAGAAGCCTTTGGAACTCAGTTGCAATTCGTAGTCCCCTTTCAGGTTCCACCAGTGTTTGCTTCATTTTATGAGATCTCTCTTTGAAGGCTAGATCCCTAAAAAATTTCCAATCAGGGCATGGTATTTCATGAACGACATATGTTCTCCTACCCTGGTAAATTTTATTACATATTTTGGTGTCGTTGGTGCTTGTGGGATGGATTTACCCGATACCTAGTTCCGAGATGATTTTGGATGCGATGACTCGACTTCTGTATCCATACTTTTTCCATTACTTTGTTCTTCTTCCAGCAAGTGTTCTCTGAGGTGCGGTGGTGGTTCGAAGGAGGGTCTCATGGCTCTGACACCATCCATCTAGCCACCACATTCTAGTATGAGGGTTTTTTCACCCCTCTGTCTAAAGTCATTTTGTGCGGACAATACTAGCAAGAAGAGCTCATTTTGTGCAGTGGTGTTTGTTGCAGAGGGGAGGGATGACACTGCCATAGGAAATGCATACAGTGTGCATAAACCCTACGTTGAGAAAACCCTAATTTCCAAGCAGTTTTACTTCAATGTTAAAGTGTAAAATTTAAGATCAATTCAACTAAATAATTATTTTTTAATTAAGTTTACTTTTTTTATTGTTTTTTTTTTAATTAAGTTGACTTTAATATTTCTTAATGTAAATTTATCTAACATAATACTGACACAATATCTCTCTATACAGAATTGTAGAACACCTAGCTAATCATTTTAGACTCCCATACACAAAATTTATGCACATTGAATCTCTTTATTTCTTTTAATATTGATATATATGAAGTCACCATGGTCTTATACTATATGTATCTTTTACGAAAGAAAATTAACACATTATATTAAGGAAATATAATTTTTACATCACCAGTCCAACTACTATAAATAAGTATAGCGCATATACTAACAATAAAAAATATGGAACTTTCCAAAATACAAAAAGAACAGGCACCTTCATGTTAATATTATGGTAGCTGCGGGAGGTATTTACCCCCATGTGTGAACCTGACGAGAATAGAAGACTCGAGAAAGCAAGAGAAACCCTAATGAGTTGGCTAATAACCCTAGAAGCCTTGTCGGCTCAAGAAGAAAATTTATATTAGGCTATTAACCTCCAAGAGAAGAAGTCGGCCAGAATTAATAATAATATACTGAACAGACATAGACCCAGAAAGAGAAGTCGGCCCCAGTAAACTGACAGGATTACTATAAATACAGGGCACCAGTTCTCATTTGTCACATCTCAGGACTGCAGTTTTCCAAGTTGGTGCGCACTGCAGTTGCAGTCTGGTGCACAGGTTTGGAGGAGGGTTACAACTGCAGCTGCAGCAACAGCTAGTTTTAGTATTGGCTTGGATATCTCTTGGTTAGGGTTTGGAACATCTGATCAGTCTTTTGTGATGCATTATCATTGGGGATTTATGCGCTACTCTTTGTTTGGCTATCTATCCTAGAGTTTGCTTCCAGAGGAATTCTCAGTCAAGGTTAAGGTGCTCGGAGGGAGGCTTTGGCCTGTGGTTGGGTGACGAGGGTATCGTCAATGGTAAAATAAGCAGACCATCTTCTATATTCTAACAGGTTATGGGCCCACACCCCTTCAGTCAGCCTAAAACGCTGGAAGGAAACATAACCTCTAGACATTGATCTCATTGAGGAACTTCCGCTAGGGTTACTAGCAGGAGCAGCTTCCAAAAGCACTACAGCTAGGGTTACTAGCAGAAGGAGCTGCATAAACCCTAAACCTCTTGTTGAGGCACCTTATGTGAAGATATTGACTTAATCTCCGGATAGATCAGTGCTCCCTAGCCTCGCGCATCTCCTAGTACACTCAGAAGGCCAAGACGTGAAGTTTGGATTTTTGGTGAAATCTAGGGTTTGACCAAGTCAAGCAAGCCATGATGAAATCTATGAAGTCTGAGAAGAAGCTAGATGGAGCCTCTAAATTCAGAGCATGGAAGACAAGGATTGACCTCATCCTTGTTAAGAATAAAGTGATGGATATTGTGAAAGGAAAGATTGTGAAGCCATAGTTTGAAGAAAGAGAAGAGAAGGAATCAAAAAATGTTGTAGCTATGGAGAAGTTCAAATACGTCAACATCAATGCCATGAGTATCATAGTCGATTCCATAAAATACCACTTGATACCCTACATCTCCCATCTTGACTCATCAAGGAAGATGTATGATGCCCTAACAAATCTCTTCTCAGTCAGAAATATTGGACAAGTTATGAGTCTGAAGAATGAGCTCTGTGACATGAAGATGAATGATGATGACATCATAACATCCTACTTTGTGAGGATCTTCCAGCTAAGAGATCAACTACAAGCTATTGAATAGATCACTTCAGAAAAGGAATTGGTGAACATAATACTCAATGGTCTTCCCAAGACATGGGATGCATTTGCCACAAGCATGAATACAAGGAAGGAGTACCCGACATTTGAAGAACTTTGGACTTTTTGTGCTCAAGAAGAATCAATGATCAATGCAAAAGAGAAACCTCAAAATAAGTACGATGAGCAAGCCTTCACAACAAGATTCAAGAACTTCAGAAACAAGTTTGGTTCAAGGAGGAAGCCAAATCAAGAGAAAGACATTTCAGAAATACAATGCTTCAACTGTCAGAAGTACGGTCACTACATAAATCAGTGTCCCAAGCTAAAGAAAAAGGAAGAAGAAACACGCAGCATCGATTGCCGAAGAAAAGGAACCGTCAAAGAAGATGAAGCAGGATGGAAGAGATTTCTTCTACTAAAAGGTAACAACACTCTTCTTATTTTCTTGTACATATATTGCTTGCATCATCTTTGTACATATCTTGTATATCTATCTCTTGGAAGATAATGTGTTTCAATAAGAACTATACCTATGGAAGAACAATAAGATAAGAATGAGTATCACTAGATATTACACATGAAAGAATGAAATATATCATGTGAAATCTATTACAAGAAAAGCCAAAATCAGAATCAATCCTGAAGAGACTTAGAAGTCAGACATCAAGAGAAAATGGGGAAAGACTTATGACGACAACTAAGACGGAAGCGTGGACTCTGTTAAGACAAGAGAGCCAATTATATATTGCAGAAGACAATAAGGGTGCAGATGGAAGCATGGACTCTATTATATATTGTAGAAGACAACAAGGACGGAGACGAAGCATGGACTCAGTCAGACGAAAGGAGCAGATTATATGCACTCTTACATGAAGCAAATATTAGGAGGGAGATAATCCTATGATACATTGAAGATGATGAAATACATATATCCATGGTAGTAGCCATGAAAAGACAGTACATGTTTAGCTCAACTGCAAAAGAAGACCTTTCGAAGAGAAGCCTTAAATTATTCCTGGTTGTCCATCCAGATCTGTGAACTGATGATGAAGGTAAGAAGTGGAATCTCTAGAACATGGAATCTACAAGAAACTCCATGGACCCAAGAGATAATCAAATACATGAAGAAGAAAGGGATAATGAAAAAACATGAAGAAGAACATGAAGATTCCAAGAAAGGAAGAAGAATCAGAACAACCAGTCATTCTATCAAGAATCACAAGATTACCAGCCTGATATGAACTCACTAAAAGCAATCAAGTAGAAGAACTGAAAGTCGTGATGAAGAACAATGTATGGAAGACTTATGAATGAAAGCATTGTGAGATCCATAACTAGAGGTTCTCTCAGATGGAGGGACGAGACTATGATGATTGATTGTTCCAGTACACCAGACTCATCTCTATATAAGTCATTATATTATCCGCAACATCCATGAGTCAGAATTCTACATCAGATGAATGAAAAGAATGTTCTCCAGAAGAAATTGAGTAAAAAGCGCATGCAGAGCAATCTCAAGACTTTGAGGCATACCAGAAAGATACTCCTGTATGTAGATAAGAAGAAGGCAACTTGGTGGAGAATCTCCAGTGCACAGCAGAAGCATGGTGAAGATTTCCTATAACTTCAAGTTGACTACTCAGAAGATCAGATCTCATGATGATAGAAGAATTGCCACACAGATATGTTCCAATTCTCCAACTATGATATACTCTATTGTTCAGATCTACAAGAAGCCTTCACAGTGTTCCAGACTACAGTACAAGCATTACACTACCCATGATGAAGTCCATAATGAAGAAAATGTTTTCTCCAATACATATCTCCACAGATGACCAGATAAGCATACATTTTGGTAAAGCCTCTATCCAAGATGAGAGGACTTGCATACTCAAGCTAGAGCTCGTGGAAATAACTCTATTAACCAGAAGGGAAGACTCTCCAAGCTAGAAGAAGGTACGCAAACATTTATTTTTGTGATTGAAATAACTCT